>JAKTUH010000007.1:134139-322476 GCA_030556585.1 Geotrichum carabidarum
TTTTTTTTTTTTTTTTTTTTTTTTTTTTTTTTTTTTTTTTTTTTTTTTTTTTTTTTTTTTTTTTTTTTTTTTTTTTTTTTTTTTTTTTTCTTTTCCTTTTTGCACCCATCTGACTACTTTACCACCTTAACCTAAACTTGTTACTTCACACTCCACCTCCTCTTTTCTTCCTTCCCTCAGCACCATTAACCTCTCCATCTCAGCATCATCCTTTATCGTCTGCTTATCGTCTCATCCTCCTCCTCCCCCCCTCCTCCTCACCGCCACCGTCTCTAGTTCTATCATGTCCAACCTCGTCTGCGAAAAAGTCCAGGATGGCAAAACTGGTGAAACAAAAGAACTCGTGTACACCCAGCACAAGGTAGTGGGAAGTGGTTCCTTTGGAATTGTCTTTCAAACTAAACTTTCGCCCTCTGGGGAAGACGCTGCCATTAAGCGGGTGCTTCAAGACAAGCGATTCAAGGTATTATTGATGGTTCTTACACACTTCATGCTGTCCCTTGCTCCCTTTGCTAACTAACTGCCCCTAGAACCGAGAACTAGAAATCATGCGAAAGGTGTCGCATCCAAACATTTGCGAACTCAAAGCCTTCTTCTACTCCACCGAAAAGGACGAGGTCTTTCTCAATCTCGTCCTGGAGTACGTGCCTGAAACCGTCTACAAGGCCCTTCGCCATTTCGCGCGACAAAAGACCTCGATGCCAATGATTGAAGTCAAGCTATACACATACCAACTATTTAGATCACTGGCCTACATTCATGCATTGGGAATCTGCCACCGTGACATAAAGCCCCAGAACCTGCTGCTCGATTCGCGATCGGGCATTTTGAAGCTCTGCGACTTTGGCTCCGCCAAAATCCTGGTAGCAGGCGAATCAAACGTTTCCTACATCTGCTCCCGATACTACAGAGCTCCCGAACTGATATTTGGCGCCACAAACTACACCACTAAGATTGACGTGTGGTCGTCGGGATGCGTCATGGCGGAGCTCATGCTGGGCCAACCTCTCTTCCCTGGCGAGTCTGGAATTGACCAGCTGGTGGAAATCATCAAAGTGCTTGGCACCCCAACTCGCGAACAAATCCGCACCATGAACCCCAACTACATGGAACACAGATTCCCCCAAATCAAACCCCACCCATTCTCCAAGGTGTTTAGGAAGGCGTCGCCAGAGGCAATTGACCTGATAGCGCGACTATTGGAGTACTCGCCCGGCGCCCGTCTCTCTGCCATTGAGGCCATGATACACCCGTTCTTTGACGAGCTGCGGGACCCCAACACCGTGCTGCCCGACTCGCGAACAGGCGGGCCCGTTCGCCCGTTGCCTCCGCTGTTCAATTTTTCGCAGCTCGAGCTCTCGATTGCGCCTGAACTCAACTACCGACTAGTCCCCCACCACGCTCGCCCAGCACTTGCTGCGTCTGGAATTGACCTGGACAGATTTATTCCATTGCGCCCTGACCAAGTTCGCGGGCCCATGAATTAATGTCTTTTTTTTTCTTCTTTTTTTTATCCCCTTCTTCCAAGTATTTGATTTATTTCATCTTTCATCATTTTTTTTGACCTTTTCTTCATTTCCTACCTGTTATTTATTTCCACGCCCAGAGAAACGAGAATGAACGAATCATTAAACACAAAAGTTGCACAGTTAGTCTACGTTAGCGACGCGTTAGTTTGAAATAGAATTTACCTAGGTATGTTATAATTACATGAGAGAGAGAGAGAGTAAGGACATTAGATTTGTAGGTTGTAGCTGTATTCGTCCTCCAGGTTCTGGGCCAACCATAAGAAGATGCAAGAGAGCATGACAGAGCCGTTAGCAACGACGTTGAGAATGCCCATACCAAGGGTAGGCATGGGGTACTGAGGGACAATGTACTTGAGGACCAAAATGACAATCGACCCAGCCAGACCACCAGCCAGGGACGCAAAGCCCAAAAACAAAATAACCTTTGCCTGCCAGTCCGCCGTGCTTCCCCCAAACGAAAAGCTAGAACTGTCCGAGTTGAGGCGGGCCTTGTCGACGATGTTGATGATGAGCATGCCGAGCGACGAGATGATGAAGGGCAGCCAGTCGGGGAACTTGACGTGGACAATGGAGCCGTTCCCATGCGAGGAAAAGAGCGCAGAGTCGAGCAGGGCGTAGAACCCAAGGGCGTAGAATGCGCCAGAGAGGTAGACGCCAGAGGCACGCATGGTGGTGGAACTGACGCGCGGCCAGCGGAAACGGAACAATCGGTCTTCGTCCATGGTTGTGGATGCTTGGTTTTGTGCGAATATAGAAGGTGTAGATATGTGGTGTGTGTCTGAGGGGGGAGGTTGTGGCGAGGTCAATAAATTAATCGAAGCGCAGTGGGAGCCAGGGTAAGGCCAAAATCTTGGGTCAGGTTGATTATGGGTATCCATTGTTCACTACCTACCCAAGTAGCGTTGTGGTGGGTGGTTCATCTACTCCCACGACAACATCTAACTTACAACAGACGTAGACTACCGCACCACCCGATAGAAGGCGGGTTTGGAAACCAACGCCAACCACCACCACCACCGCCACCACATACACAGCAGCAGCCATGATAGACCTGGACGACTCAGGCCAGGTCATTGCCATGCACCTTCAATTCAATCACTGGTTCAACCAGCACGCGCCTGCTGGCGTCACCGACAAAGACGTGACCCCCGAGTTCGCGCAAAATGTCGACGACCGGTTCAGCGAGTGGTTTGCGGGCCACGCGAATCCGGTTAGTGCGAAGCAGCCGCTTTCCGCGGGGTTGGCAGAGCCAGGCGTTGAGACGATGCCCGAGCCGATCACGAGGGCGACGACGGCGAATGCCAGAAAGAGGGCGCGCGACGAGGGGGAGGCCGACAAAGACGACGGGGGTAGAGGGATGGAGTCGCGGCGGCGGCGGCGGCAGCAGAGGGGGCAGGCGGAAACGGCGGAGACGGTGACAAAGATGGTGATCACGCCGCCGCGGTCGCCCAAGGAACCAGGTGCGCAAGAAGCACAAGTCTCCAAGGCGAAAGACGGCCGGTCTCACGAGGCGGAAATGCAGGAAGAAGAAGAAGGAGAAGAAGAAGAAGAAGAGAAGGAGGAGGAAGAGGAGGAAGCACCGCAGTCGACGCTGGCTAATGTGCCCGGGAACCAAGCTCAATTCCAGCAAGAGCAGAGCACGCGCAAACGAAACCAGCAAGCCAAGCAGCAGCAGCGGCAGAAACGAACGTCACCCAAATCAGGTCAACCCGGCCAAGCCACAACCACGGAGGTGGAGGAGGAGGAGGAACGGAATCTAGACTCGGGGCGCCGGAAACCGGTGCATGTGGATTTATCAAACGGTTACGACGACTACCAAGAAGAAGAAGAAACCCCAAACCAGGTCCAAATCCTGGATTTGGAGGACTCAGACGATGAAGCGCTGATCCCGGTGCATGTTGAGCACCACCATCATAACCGGCGGGGCAGACGGGGCAGCCCAATTGCCCGGAAAATTACTACTCAGAAACCAAAGAAACCAACATCCAAAAAGGCTGGCGTTTCTAAAGCTGCAGCTGTGGCAGATGTTGTTATGAGTACAGATACTACTCCTGCGGCAGATGCAACTCAATACTTGGAGTCGGATCAGTTTAAGATGGCGACCCAAGTCATTGTGTGCAAACCCAGTGTTCTGCAACCTGGCGACTTTCTAGATGTGGCTGCTTCTGCTGCCGGGGAGGCACCCCCTGATCAAAAGAAGAAGAAGTCGGCCCTGAAAGAAGAACTTAATTCAGTAGCAGCCGCCGACCATCTCGAGTCCCTCATGACCCGGCTCTGGGCCTTGCACTGGGCCAAAAAGAAACAAGCGCGCCTGCAGTCGTCCCCCAAGCCGCGGCGGCACCACCCGGCACGCAGCGGCGCCAGCGGTGGTGGGAACGGGTCAGCGCTGCCAATGACAATGCCAATGCCAATGCCAATGCCGCTGGCGCCGACGCCGACGCACTCAGCCTCACCGCATTCAGAGCCGCCGGGTGGACTGTGGCCTTGTTTGCCGCGCAACTTGCCAAAGGAAGAGCGGGACACGTTGGTGAGAGACGCACAGGCAGTGGCGCTGATTCCGTTGCTGGCATCACCGGCGGCGAATGGGCAGGGAGGACAAACGCCGGTGACTGAGACTGGCGCTGGCGCTGCGATAGTGATAGAGACGGACGCAGGGAAAGCTGGGGAGGCTAGCTGAGGAGGCCATCTATGCCAAAACCCAGGCTTAATTCTCGTTAATGCCTGATCCGTGGGGTTTTTATTTTTATTCTTGCATCCTCGTGGTACAGGCTGCAATGTGTTTATATTTTATTTATTCTAAGGATGAACTTGGTTCACTTTGCATCTTCTTCTTTTTTTGTTGCATAGCTTCTCAAAAGACTGTATTAATTGTTGTCACAAAATGAGGTTGGACTATATATGTAACTAAATCTATCTACTGACTGTTAATTTTTTTTTTTTTGTTTTTGTGATACACACCCAATTTCGTAAACATCATTGATTTCGCTTGCTCCACCCCTTTTCTACACTTATTTTTCCTTCTTATCCTCCATGTCGGTGTCGACATACACGCGAGTATCCTCGTCCTCTACCGTTTTTACAATCTCCTCCATCTGCGAGGACTGCTTCTTCCACGTGCGCTTTAGGTTTTTCAGCTTCTTGTCGTACAGCTCTGCCTCCGGTTCGCGGTACGAGCCGCCCAGGCGGTCCCACAGACTCGTGTACTGCCCGTAGTTGTAGTTAAAATACAAGTGGTGCACGGTGTGGTGTGCCGCGCCGTTGATGACCGGGTCCCGCGCCAGGTACTCGCCGTCGTGGATCATGACCGTCCAAATGTTGACGAGAATGAACAGCACAATGTACGCAACCTTGTGCAGCGGGAAGACAAACGGGAACACGTGGTACGGCACCGACTGGAAAAACCCGTCCACAGGGTGAAACGCGTGCGAGGCAAACGGGGTGGACACAATCCATTTGTGATGGGGCTTGTGCAGGTTCTTGTACACCCAGGGGTGGTGCAGGCCGCGGTGGAGAAAGTAGACGCCGCAGTCCGTGAACCCGAGAAACAAAGGGAACTGCGCAAAAAGGTACCAGCGCGGGTAGTCGTCAATGTTCCAGTACAGTTTAGAGTAGCCGCGCATTTCGAGCACAAAGCAGGCAGCGGTCAGGAGCGACATGAACGGGATTGCGGATAGCGCTTGCTTGATTTCCATGGATTTCTGGTTCTTGAGAAACTTGGGGTGCTTTTCGTTCTCCTTGTCGTAGACCAAAACGTAGCTAATGGACGCCGTGAGCAGGTACAAAATAAAGCCAAAAACAGAGGTGATGACGGTGAGTGACACGAGCTGGCGGATCCAGCTGGTGCGCGCAAACACAGAGCCCACCGCGGCGGTGGTAGGCGTAAGCAAGAACGACTGCTCGCCGTAGACGTGCTGCGTGGCCTGGTGAAGGATTGCGTCCAGGCTGGATCCGGACGTAAGCAGGGAGGTGCCATTGAGCGGGGCGGGCTTGGACGTCATGAACGTCGGAGTTTGCAGGTCGAGCAGCTTGACGAGGGGCAGCGGCCACTGCTGGGACCGCGGAAACAGGGTCGCGTAGACGGCATCGAGACAAAGAGTGTCTGCTACTTCCAGTATCAAATCCATTGTGCTTCAAGAATTCTGACTTTTTTTTTTTTTTTGTTGCCTCAACGGTTGCTGGTTAGTTTATAATTTTCCTCGTTGGAAGGACTAGCCTGGATATTTAAATTGTTCAGGTTGCCGAGTTAAACAAGGTATCGCTTGCACACCGAGACGACGAGAGAGGGAGATTCGTATAAATCGTTTACTACCGGGGTCATTGAAGGGTTTTTATAACCTGACATGACCTTTTTATGGTACATTAGCTTCACCCACTATGAGAGGTACTAAGTTGGGACTATCATGCCATGATGGAAATCTTAATCAGCCCACAGACCTGTCAGGACCCAAATGGGCGACGAGCTAAAACCAAATCAAGATCAGGAATTATCTAATAAGGAGACTCTGTACATTCTATGGCTGGATCTAGAAGAGGAGGCTGTTCTATCATGATTTAATCCCTTGCTCGCGAGGCTTTAAAGTACTTGGCAAACCCATCTTCTGCGTTACGCTCCAACGGGGCGTTGTCAAAGGTTTCCTTTTCAATGTCCTCCCACTTTAGTTTCTTTGCGCGCTGGCCACGGTCTTGCAGATCCTTGCCCAGCCATTCCAGCGCCAGCTCCAGAAGGTACCCATTGCGGCGGACACGTTTTCCGTCGACGCTGGCCTTCTCAACCTCCTCCAGACTGTGGTCTTGCACCGTCAAGATCTTGCCGAGATGCATGTGCGCGAGGTGCGTGGGCCAGTCGCTGAGGCCGTCAAAGATGTGCGTGGCGTAAACAATGGTGCAAGGCCGGGCCTCGGTCTCCTTGCGCAGAAAGTCGAGCAGGCGGGCCCGCACCAGGACATCGAGGTCGACGGTGACTTCGTCTAAGAGCAGGGTGGTCCAGGGGCGCATGAGGCCCATCGCCAGCTGGACGCGGCGGCGCTCACCGTCTGAGACAGCGTGCATGTGCCATCTGAGATCGATATCGAGGATATCAACCAGCAGGTCTCGGCGTTCAGGGAAGGCGTCTCCGCCGATGGAGGAGAGCAGCAGGACTACGGGGATATCGTGGCGGACGATGGGGTTGCCGGCCCACTCGGTACCGAGGTAGGTGATGCCCATGTTGCTGTCACGGAAGGGGTCTTTGCCGTCAATGAAGACGGCGCCGGCCTTGGCCAGGGTCTTTCCGGCCAGCACCTTGAGAATGGTTGACTTGCCGGCGCCGTTGGCTCCGATAAGCAGGGTGCGAGAGCCCGAGGGCAGCGAGAAGGACGTAGGGTGAATGCCCACGGTCTGGTCCGGAAACACGTAGGCCAAGTTTTTGACTTCAATCATTGTGATGAGGGGTTAGTTTGAGTTGAAAGAGAGAGAGAGAGAGAGCGAAGGAAATTTTTCAGACAAGCTTTACCCAAAGGCTCGAGCCGACCTGCACAAAGGCTAAAGAGAGTAGGTAAACCATTAATAATAAAACAAAAACAAAGTGCGAAAAAAAAAGAAGAAACTGGCAGCACCGTCGGTTGGGCTCGTTAACCTATATATCTTGGTTACAAGGCATGCAATGCAGGAGCCAAATGCACCATGGAAGAGCGGATAGCGAGGTGGGTATTTGGGGGCATGTAGAGGTATGTAGGGCAGTGTGAGTCGAAGAGGACCACGTTTAATAGATGGCGGTGGTGAGCCGTTTAGAAGGGTGCTTGTGCATTATACTGATCCAACCTGATGGCATTATGGGTTATGCTATAGTATATATACTATAAAAGATGAAGACTACAGGGCAAATATGTGTGGCATGCAGGAGTTGATGGTTGGATGAACAACCGCGGACCAACCAAGTGAGCAAACGGTTAAGATTAAAGCGAGACGCCCATTAATGAATTTGGTTTGAAATGAAGCTGAAGCTGAAAATGAAATGAAAATTTGTAGATTTAAAATGAATTCAGTTGAAATCAAGTTTTTTTTAAAATGAAGAAAAAACAAAAAAAAGTCATGAAATTGAAAATTTCTTTGGCATGAAAACTTAATTTTTGTCGGACGGTTGATTTTATTTTTGTCGAGTATTTAGTAATTTATGTCGCGTTTACCCCTTTTTTCATACTATTTTTGTCCTAATGGTTTTTTATACCATAATAGCCACACAAAACATTTTTTTTTTTTCCTCATCCACAAAATTTAACGACAAAAAACAACACCAACCACCCCCTTCCTTCCTTCCTTCCTTCTTTTTTTTTTTTTTTTTTTTTTTTTTTTTTTTTTTTTTTTTTTTTAGATCTATAGAATAATAATAATAATAAAATAAAATAAAATAAAAAAAAAAACCCCTTTTTATTTCATCACAAAAGTTTTTATTCTTCTTCTTCTTCTTCTTTCTACTTCATTCTTGGTTTTTTTTCTTCTTTCTACAAGTCACCTCCCTCATCCACCCCATCCCCATCTCGCATCTATGGACATTTCCCTTCTCCTACTACGCCATAATGTCCTTCTCTTCTAGCTCAGCCGTCTACTCCTCAAATGCCTTCTTGAACCCTGGTCCTGCCCCTGCTCCCCCAGACCAGTCCAAGTTATCAAAGCCAATCAGCCCGATTGATAATCTCAACCAATACCCCCCTCCTCCCTTGCCTCAACAGAAACGACTCAATGACCACTCCTCCACCTCGTCAAAATACAACCACTCGCCCTCTGGCTCAGACTCGTCCTATAACGAATCAAACTCAACCACAAGTCCTACCAGCATTTCCACCGCAGCGTCTTCCATCTCAAACAACCCAACCCCCAGCCAACGAGACGACCCAAAAGGACGCTTCATTAAACATGGCTGGATAGTCAACAAGGAAGACGGATCCTTTAAAATGTGGAACAGAAAATATCTCGTCCTCAGAGAAAGCCATCTGGACTTTTACAAAAATGAGGTAACTATCCTGCACCCTCCCTTTTTGCCCCGTTTCATCTGAGCCCTAAACCCCCCTCCCCACATGCTAACTTTTTAATGACAGGTCACTTCCCTATCAGCCTCAACATCTGCGCCAGCCTTCTCTATCCCGCTCTATTCAATAACTAGCATTACCAGAGTAGACCTCAAGCCCTACTGCTTTGAAGTCATTCGCTCGTCTGGTTCCAAGTCCATCTACATTGCCTGCAAAAATGACACAGAGTTGTACTCATGGATTGATGACATTTACTCAAAGTGCCCCCTGACAGGCGTCTCTAGCCCTACAAACTTTACCCACAAGGTTCACGTAGGTTTCGATCCAATCTCAGGCGGATTCACAGGGTTACCCGAATCATGGTCCAAATTGCTCAGTGCCTCGGCCATTACTCATGAGGACTATGCGAAGAACCCCCAAGCAGTTATCGAGGTCTTGGAATTCTACAGTGACATTCAAGCCCAGGAGAACGAGGATTTGATGGCTGCTGAGAAACTCAACCAGGTCTCTGAATCTATCGAGTCCTCAAACCAAAGAGGCAACAATTACAACCAGCAGCCTTTGAATTCCTTCAACAGCAGCGGTCTCAGCGACTGGAACAAACCTCCAACAAACAAGCCGACTTTGCCGGGAAGCGGCGGATATCCTACACGCACGCCCATGCAGCCACATACGCCTACAAATGCTACAACGCTGGGTAACCAGTTGAACTCTCGCACAACAAATGTTTCACATCTCGCTCAAATCGCCCCTCTAAGGCAGGCCCCAAGGCCTCCCCAGCAAGGTCTGCGCCGCCAGCAGAGCGAGCAAAATCTTTACGAATCCTCCTCTTCTTCTGTCATGAACAATAATTTCAATAATACCAACCCTAATGCGCGCCAATTCCAGCGTAAACCTTCCATGCCTCAACTCAGCGTGCCTCTGCCGCCCGCGGCTGATCGGCTATCACCCGTCTCCTCCCCGGTAGATAAGGATGCTCGCTCTCCTCTCAGGTCCAATCATGCCCAGCAGTACCCTGGCCCCCCTGTGAAGCCATTGTTCTCACAACAACAACAGCAGCAACAACAACAGCCCCCACAGCAGCAGCCACCGCAACTGCCAGTTAATCAACAGCCACAGGCTCCCCCTAGCCCACAGCAAAAAATCCTGCAGCTTCAGCAACAGGCCCCTAAGAAGCCATACCCGTTTCCCAGTAAGGAAATCCAGCGCCCGCCTCCCAAGTTCCCCGGGCCTGTCATTCCCATTGGCAGCGAAAAGTACGGCAACCCTGTCCAGCCTCTCAAACCCAAGGTCAAGCAGCTCCCGCCTAAACCACAGGATGCTGGTGCCATTCCTGCCAGCAAGAGTGCTGCTGCAGCGGCGGCTACGGCGGCAGCGCTTGAAGGCAAGGGCCCGAACGCCAAGAAGGAAGTAACTGAGCGCCGCATTTCGACCATGACAGACTCGCAAATCATGCAGAAGCTGCGGTCGGTGGTCAGCTCGCACGATCCCAACCAGCTGTACCAGAAGCTCAAGAAGGTTGGCCAGGGTGCCTCTGGGTCAGTTTACGTTGCTCGGCCGCTGCAAGGCCCCATTACTGTTCATCGCCGAGTTGCCATTAAGCAGATTGACCTGATGAGTCAGCCGCGCAAGGAGCTGATTGTGAATGAGATCACCGTCATGAAGGAGTCGCAGCACCCCAACATTGTCAACTTTTTGGAAGCGTACCTGCGAGGATCTTCAGACCTGTGGGTGGTCATGGAGTACATGGAAGGCGGAGCCCTGACAGACGTGATTGATAACAACACTCTAACCGAAGAGCAGATTGCGACGATTTGCTGCGAGACGACCAAGGGTCTGCAGCATCTGCATCGACAAAACATTATTCACAGAGACATTAAGAGTGACAACATGTTGCTGGACTCTCAGGGCCACGTGAAGATTACGGACTTTGGATTCTGCGCCAAGTTGACTGAACACAAGAACAAGCGAGCAACCATGGTGGGTACGCCGTACTGGATGGCTCCGGAGGTCGTCAAGCAGAAGGAGTACGGAGCCAAGGTGGACGTGTGGTCGCTGGGCATTATGGCAATTGAAATGATTGAGTCCGAGCCTCCGTACTTGAACGAGGAGCCACTGAAAGCGCTGTATCTGATTGCGACTAACGGCACGCCCAAACTGAAGCGTCCAGAAAAGCTGAGCAAGGAAATCAAGTCGTTTTTGAGTGTGTGCTTGTGCGTGGACGTCAATTACAGGGCGTCGACCGATGAGCTGGTAGAGCACGAGTTTTTGCGTAAAGGCTGTAGCTTGCAAAGTCTGGCCGCGTTGCTCTCGTACAAGTCCGGATAGGGTGTATTTTTTTTTTGTGGGTACGGCATATGTGAGTGAGAAAGGTTTTAAGCATGATTATTATATAAATACATATATATTATACTTTCTATATCATTTTATTATTATCAACATTTTATTATTTATTTAGCCTCTGGGCTTTGGTTCTCGCAGTACTTGAACGTGAAAAAGAGCGCGGGGTGGTCTGGAGCCATAGAACCACTACGAGACTACTACGAGATGATACCAGAGACATATAGGTATATACATGCGAGAGTTTAAAAAAGTCAACTATCCATTGTATTTTTCAGGTATACTTATAGAGACTTTTGTAGAGTGAAAGGAGAGAGGATCCAGCTATAGCTAGCAGCACGCACCCGCACCAAGAAAGGACCGGCGGTCAGAGAGAGAAAACCGACACGCAAAAGAAAGTGACAAGACACACCATTACGTACGGTGTATCAAGGGAGTGGAAGAAGATAAAGAAATTATAGAAAAAAAGAAAAAAAAAAAGAAAGAAAGAAAAAAAAAAGGACCGCAACGCACCGGGAATCAGCTTCATCATCAATCAAACGAGTACATTGTGCGGCGTGTAAATTGGGTTCTTAATCACAATCTGCAGCAAGCCAGTGGCCCGGTCATACCCGCCCACCGAAATACTGGTCATATCATGCACTACGTAGTCCGCACCAGCCCGTTTCACAGTCTCGGGATCGTAGGTCGTCGCCAGGCCAATGACGGCCAGTGCGCCGGACGCCTTGCCTGCCTTGATGCCGGCCGGAGCGTCCTCAAACACAATGGACGAGGGTGGCGGCTGTGATGCGTAAAGGTGTGATGCAGCTGAGTTTGTGTATGATTGTGAGTATGATGAAGATGCCGTTGTGGTTGTTGTTGATGATGAAGGGTGTTGTTGCTGGTGCTGTGATAGTGGTGTGGTGTTTGGCTGGCGCTCTTGGGACTGTTTCTGGGACAGCGCGGTTGCAGCCATCCGGTAACCGCTTGGATCCGGTTTACCAGAAGCCACGCTTTCGCTGGTCACAAACACCGTGGGCTCTTTCCAGCCAAACGTGTTGAGCCATCCCCCCGCGAGGCCGCGGGAGCCGCTGGTGACGATGGCCCAGCACGAGTCGCTGGGCATGCTTGACAAGAGCTCATCGGCGCCGGGGACGGGGTGGGCCTTGTGGCCCAGGGTTTTTGGGATTTCGCGCTCAAAGGCCAGGATCGCAGGCATGTCGTAGGGGTGGTCGGCGCCAAGGTGCTCGTTGAGCACGTCGACGGTGCGGCGCCCGTGGGAGGTGGAGAGAATGGCTTGTGGGCTGAGATTGTGGGAGTGCGCAAAGTTGGTCCAGAAAGTTTCAACGGCGTGCGTTGAGTTGACAAGCGTCCCGTCTAGATCGAACAGCAGCGAGGTGGTCGACAGAGTGTAAAGAGAGGAGGGAGACGGCTCGTCCGCGGTAGACGAAGTGGTGGTGGAGGTGGAGTGGGGGTTGCTGAGGAGATCGACAGACATGGTGGCAAGAGAGACAGATAAGAAGAGGGCTTTTAGAACAGCTGGAAAGAAGCAGGAAGAAGCAGGAGCAGGAGGAGCAGGAGAAGCAGGAGAAGAAGAGAAGAAGAGAGTGAAAGAAGAAGAAAAGAATGAAAAATGAATAAAATCAAAGAAAAATCAAAAGTAGACTTTTATATATATATAAGGTAAGTGAGCGTAAAACTTGTGAGACCGAAACAGAGAAGGTTGAATAATATAAGGTATAATTATTTTAAACCAGTAATGTCTACATGTATAGGCTTTGGAGTATGAGAAGTTTGATTTCTTTTTTGAAGGAAAATAGTTCAAAATAAATAAAATATATGTACAATAAAACCACAATATTATAAAGTATAGATATAATCGTAAGTTGATATATATATGTATGTATATATATGTATAATTATATTAATTAATATTGAAGAAAAGAAAGCAAAGGGATATCATGGAGGAACTCAGATATCGATATCAGAAGGATTGGGTATCATGGACATGAACCCAAGGTGTCGTCTAATAGCCAAGTGCACTAGCTAACTAGTTTCGTTGACTAGTCTGAATGACTCTGGTAGTTCTTCAGCTCTAGAGCTCGTAAAAACTAAACTGAACCACCAGGTCCATTCACTCGCGAACTCTCAGTTAACACAAAAAGCCAACTCAAAAGAAAATAAATCTGATCATGAGTTTTGTCTCTTTGAACCAACCAATAAACCTGGGTATTCCAAACCTTGTTTTTTTTGTCTTGGAATAAACATCCAAAGGTGTGTAATATTTGACATGTATATGGCTGCGTTGACAGTTCACAAGGGATATATATATATATATATATATGGTCTCCTGGCTCCTTGCCATATGCCATATGCCATATGCCAGCCATATGGCACATCCGTACGCCATACCGCAGACTCTCTCGTTCTTAACTTATTCTAGAGCTCGCCTCCCATCGAGATATCAACGACTGGACGCCATCTCGTTTCTCATTGAGGGAAAAAGAAAGCAATTGACAAGAAAAAAATAAGTGTATACGTTGAGATTATAGGAAAGAGCACATGCATATGGCATATATATGCATGATAATATCCTGTATATAAAGCCAGCTCAAGTCATGTCTTTGCGTATTATACTGTTGCTGGGCTGTGCTGCTTTGTACGTCTGCTTCTGCTCCGTTGACCAACATTTCTTTTCAATTCCACTGCCATGATATATATTTGTATACAAACCCATTATAACTTATTTCAATAACCCATATATGCATCATTGATGGGTGAAGGATGGCAAAATGCTGGACAGCACTATGGCAACCAACATATATCAGGCTGTTTTTCTGCTGAATTCCTGATTCATTACTCATGATGCCATATGCCAAATGCTCATTCATTAAATGCCTTTCTTGATGGACATGCTGTCCTCTCTAGAGAGCTGTCCCCTTCCAAAAAATAAAACCGTTTAGTGTTCTGAGCTCTGATTACCATCATCACCGCTGATCCATGGAGTTTTTACCTCCCAGAGCGCTAGTCTGTTCATCAATTGGCGTTTTCGATATCCGTAACGGTCGAGTGGTCCATATGCTATGCCCACCTTCCAGTTGACAGAGCAACCACTCGCCACGCACGCACGCACGCACGAAACTCACCAGCCAGCTATATATCTTACGAAAAAAAAAAAGCTCTATATAGATAGGCCACATGTACAATTGACACCAAACCTATAGATATATATGTGTAGTTAGCTCCAGCTATATAGGATATACATGCCTATACAGTGTTGTATAAGCGTGTGCGCGGGCCCCAGCACGCGTACGTCGACCTTTTTTTTTTTAACGACTTTTCCATATTCCAGATTGGTCTGGCTGCTTCTGCTGGCTGCTCATCATGAGCTAAATCCCCGCGAGAAATCAAATCTGCAGTACAAATATTTGAGACAAAACCAATCCAGCACTCACGCCCACACATTGCAAGGCTCTAGACCAATTGCCCCAAGCTATCTATATATATAGGTATCAAACGCCGAGAGAGCTCACGTATACTCAAGTTATTGATATACATATATTATCTACCTTGCTTCTGTCTTCTAAATTTCTGTCGATTGTTTCTTTTGGTAACGTTCTGGTCAACCATGCAGATCTTTAGAAAAAATATCGACAATATTTTGAAAGTTCATTTTGACCCATCAAAATTGACACATGGGAAGATGGCAAGCATAGCCGACAACCGGAGCGAAACAAAAAGAAGAGAAAAAAAAAAGAATGGACGACACCGGAATTGAACCGGGGACCTCTCACATGCTAAGCGAGTGTGATAAACCAACTACACCAGACGCCCATTTTCTTAGAGAAGGAAAAAAGCTGCTGTACACAAAACAACTCTAAAGCATTTGAGCTAATTTTGGTTGAAAAAGTCGTTTAACGTAGATTAATCCTAAATTTATACATTTAGGTATATTTCGATAAACATGAAATGTGGTTTGGTGTAAAATGTCTATCTTTTAGACTGGTTTAAGCTTTTTTACGCATTTTTCACGAATGCGTCATTGCCAGCTCGAGAATAATAAAGCAACATTGCGTTACTTACTGCTGTTGTCTGTATGAGACCAATATATATGTCTTCTTCGAAGATCATTAAATAGGACGTTAAATTGATTTTACTACTTCTAAGCAATTCACTGAAACCGCTCTTGATTTAGGCAATCTTTATTTTGGAAAGCTGATACTTTATTAAACGTGTACATGAAAAATCAATTGGATAAATCCAAGTTGCTTGAAATTTTCAAATAGTTGAGGTTTTTATCGAGAGCCGAGTAGTGACTATCGGCCACAAACGGTCTTTACTCAGGAATAGAATCACACTATTTATAAAAGCAGACAGGTAAAGTATATTAACACAAACCTTATTTGAATAAACTAGAATTGCTTGAGGTGCTGTGTACATGTGTTGATAATTAAGGAACAAGTTTACTTATTCTATCTATCTATCTTGATTTTTATTAGAAGCGATTATACAAATAAAGATTTCAAATCTAAGTTAAATAGATAGATTATCAATTTAACGTCCTATATAATAAAATTGAAGGAGAGATGTTCTATATTGATCGGATACAGACGGTCGGATTCAAATGCAAAGCCATTAATCAAGTTGCTTTTTTTATCCAGTCGAAAGATTAATAATTATTTTACAAGTGACTTTTTGTGAACTGCTGTATGATTAATATCCTCTAGCTTGCTTGAGCCCTTGATTTGATCTTGAGAGACGACGTGTTTAAAATAAATGCAAGGGCCCAATAAATCAATCATAATTATCACAAGTACTTATAAAATATATGTATTACTTTTCTTAATTGCTGAAGATTCATGATTAGCACAAGCTAGTACTGGGTTGATATTACTTAAAACATCTGTACTTGATTATCTCTACTTTTTATTTTTCAATCAAATACCATAGCCAATACCTTGAGAGCGTATTCAAAAAGCTCTCTGCTTGACATTTAGTTCTACTGCTTGTGAAAAACAATGAACATCATTTCTCTGGTCAGTAAACTAGGTGGACAATATTTCACCAAATCTCACTTAAAACTAACGGTCAAACAATAAACGGCTAAAGTAACTAAATTACTTATAAAAATCTGTAGTCATAGAGCCTAATTAGCGTCTCCTCCAATAATCTAAGATGCATTGTGCATCGTTCGTGACGTGCTCAGTCTAAGGCACAAGTTGAAGCAGCCCGGCAAAGGGCCAACTATCTATGCTATGGTAGGCTATACAACCAAATTTGAAGAGATGTGAGGTTCATCTCTTACAAGTTTTAGAATGTCGCAATATGTGTATGGTTCATGTATAGAGACCAAGGGAAAGAAAAAGTCGATCAAGCGGACTAGTCCGACATTCAGCTGCCGATATCGCCCGGTACTAAGACAGATGAGCTCTATGAAATCATAAAACCAGAATTTTCAGAGTTTTATTATGTTTAAGGATATTCTACTTTGAATCAAAGTCAGTCCCGTCGCGTCGGCTAGCCAAGTTGACATTTTTGGGGTCTCACATGTAATGGATTTACTCCATACATATATATAAATCAGAACAGTACAAACTTCAATCAGGGAATATAATACTGATCTTAGTATGTGGGGCTGGGACTAAATATTATATACAATTAGGTCTATGCGTCGTTTACCTACTCCAGCTAGACTAGTCTTGCGCGCACTAGCTCTTATTGTATATTGATCGGATCGAACGTACAGGGCTTTGCGGTTTTGCGGATGAACCATCCAAAGCATGTGCTTTAATCCCCCTCTTTGATCTCAATCGGCCTTAGTTAATGTGTTTTGTGTAAGGCAGTATACGAGGACCAATTGAGGTTTCCAAAGTAGACTTGAGAATTAACTAATACTGACTAAAATCATCTTCTGTCGTGAAAAACATCTCTACTTTAGATCAAGAGCCAAGTAGAAGGGTTCAAACCTGGCAATAATATTTTTTTCAAAGCCCGGTTCTCTATCTTCATAGTAATGCGTCTCTAATAATTTGCATCAGACTAGACTGAACATGATATAATTAGAACAAAAAGGAAAGCGGCCAAGCGATATCCCTAGTCAAGTTGCTAATAGTGGCATGGGTAGTGATATATATCGAGGTTGGTATTTAGAATTGATTCACATCTAAAAATTGCTTTGAAAACAATGATAATTCTAGTTTGTAATATAATCCTATTTTTCAAGATTTTTTCACATGAGTATTATAGAATCAACGATTTGCCAGAACTATTCCAGATAATGGTTTTGTCCATCGAGCAAATCAGATTGCTATAGCAAGATCTATGAAAGCTCTTCAATAATGATTCGCTCTTCAAGCCCCCTCCATTTGAATAAGTACTCTTGCTGGCAAGAATTGCAATGGGCTATTTTGGCTTAGTCCAGAATTAGCTTGAAAGCAAGTCCTCGCGTGTTTAGCGCTAGCTAGCTAACGAAAATTATATAGACTTTTGAGGATCACGAAAATAGCTACATGTATACTAAGACATCCACCGCTTGGCTCTTAGCTTCTATGCGGAGCTAGGCTAAGCTTGTTTCTTTTACACGGCCGCGGGAGATGCATCTTGTGGGCAGCGCCTCCAAATAAACTGTTCTTCAATTTTGAATCTACCTAACTGGGCCATTTTCTGAAAATATTTCTGGTGGATGCTTGGCCTGCAGCTGCAGTTCAAGTAGAAATAATAACCTGTAGAAGAGCAAGTCTAGCCTAGTGGCAATCCATACAAGCTTGCAATGAGGATATGAGGCCCAAGTGCAAAAAATCTCGAGTTCAATGCAGGATCAGCAGGATAAGCCGGATCAGCAGCAGCAGCAGCAGCAGCAGCAGAGTCTTGCAATAGTAAACTGTCTGACCAAACTCAAGCCGACCTATGAGGACGCTTCTGTGCCTCACAGTACTAGGTTTTTCTAATATCCAATTAATGAGTTGTCAAAGTACCTGCAAGTTAATTTCTAACTTTTATGATTTTTTTCTATTACAATATCCTGATGACAATTTTCCTATGCAGATAATAAAATATACCTTCTTTTTTGTATTTCTCGTCAACTTTTTCATAGGAATATCGCCAAGTAAGTCCTGCTGCTTTCTGCTTTCAGGCTGGACGCTCAGAAGTTGTTAATTTGTGCCCATTAATTGCTGGACTCTTTTTTCAAAATTTATCCTACTGCTTGAAATGCTAAAAAAATATTTCAAACAACTCTTCAATTTGCAATCAGCGCCAAACGGTTAGAATTTCATCAACTAGGTTGAATCTTCATGGTATCGACCTAAATACAGATGAGATCTTTCACATTCTTGTAAGCGTTACCTTAAATTTTTGCATAATAATTGCTTGCAAAATAAAGCAGAGGAAGATCATTGCAGGTACTTATATACACTGCACCAATTGCGGTGATGCAGTCTTCAACCATGCGCATATGGAGTTGTTCAGGCAACTAGAATTTTTCATCTATAGAGGAATTTTGCAGAAGTCACTGCTAGGAATATCAACTTTTCGAACTGCTTGGCCAAATTCAGAATTCAGGTTCAACATTTTGAGGAAACCATGAATGCGAATCAGAGAAAAGAACAAGCTACAAAGTTAGCCTACAGCTCTTTTAAATAGCACAGTAGTATTCTGTAACAATTTGCCCTACTATTATAAGTACAAAAGTTATAAAGGATATATGTAGATCAGCAAGCTATCAGAATAAGCGAAACGTGATGAGAAAACTAGGCCCAAGCTGGCTAAGCTTGGCTGGCAAATACGACGACATCTGAGCATACTTTCAGATTTTGATATTTCCACGAGCTCAAGTACCACAAAAGGGATTGGCTTTATTGTGAACTGTATACTTATAGGTAAGCCTATAGAGAATGTCAATCTTTTGAACAATAAGCTTGTCTGGGTTGTCGATGAAAAAATAATTAATTCAAAAGATAAGCTTCAAAAGAGTTTGAGATCAACAAAGTGAGTGTCTTTTAAACTTGCCTCTGAGTTAAGAATTACCAAGACCAAATCAATATATTAATACTTCATTTCTAAATTGACTCCAAACCAAAGCCAAAGTCAATATCTTCGAACTCTCATCCATCGTTCGGCATTGGAAACCTTGATGAATGAGGGTAATCTTTAACGGAATTTGGCCGTGCGGAGGCTCACCTCAAGTTGAGAATCACCAAGCCAAAACTACATGTACTTATCCTAATTTCATAAAAATTAAAAAGTAGCCTAAGTCAACAATACTTGATTCTTTTCAATTTAGCCGAGCTTGTCCGGTGTACGGAGAATCTTTAAAGATCATTGACCATTTTTCATTGAAGAGTTGAATACAGCCCCCCATTTTTACTTGAACCAATATTTGAAAGTTCTGGCCAGACTGAAATTGGAATAGCCAACTTTAGCCAGTTGGCATCAACTATAGTCTGTACATACCTTTGATTTTTGAATTATCTACCTAGCGCTGTTCACAAACTAGACTCACGATTAAATGTCAAGCCACCATTCTATCGCCCTATTCAATAAGTCGATCAGAATAGGGAATGATAATTACAATTACAAAAAAAAATGACTGTTGGTAATTTTCAAAATTTGCAGATTTACAATATTGAGACACCCTATTCTCCTCATTGTAAAACTTCCGTTTCTTTTTTAAAGCAACTCAGGCTCTTTCTAATGGCGCACAATGGGTATTCGTAATTTCCTTCTTTTCAACTCTTTTGAATAGTTTTATCATCGGTTATGGAAGTGTAATATTTTTAGTTTCATCTTTTTTTCAACTTATAGGGTATAATGATCATTCGTCTTTTTTATCATCCTTCTTCATGCTATGGTATTACCTTCTCCATGTCCAGTATTAATGGTATCTAATGGTTTTGAATCTTGCCTTTCCTGGCTTTTGCTGCCACTGCCTCTCCTCCACTTCAGCCAGCTTCTCAACCAATTTTGCATTCGTCCCTTGCAGCTGGCACACCAAGTCCTCCAGCTCCTTTACTTTGAGTTTCATTGTTTTTTCCTCCTCCTCTTTCTCTACTAAACATGATTGAACACATCCTTCGTGAGATACATTATGATTGTCCGTTTGGACCTGCTTTCTTGTGCAGTAGATGCTGTCACAGCCAGCACTTTCCCGAGTAGTAGGTTTGGTGCTAGACTCAACTTCTTGAGTTAACCTGTAAATTGTAGCTTCGTGACTGCGTACCACCTTTTCCGCTTTTTCAAGCTTTTGCCGAAGACCCTCGTTGCTCCGTTCTAAAGTTTGCTTGGTTTCGCTGGTGCGCTCAACAAAACTTTCATAAAATTGGTGGACCTGCTGTGCCTTTGCGGTTTCAGCCGACAGAGCAGACTGAGCTGATGACAACTCTTCTTTAAGCCGTGACAGGTCAGCCGCGGCCGTAGAATCAGCATTTGCCTGTTCTTTCGCCTGGGCAACCTGGTATGTGGCTTGCTCAAGCTCAAAGTTAAGTCTCTCAATTTTAGCGTCTCGCCCTGCCAGCTTGTCAACCATTATTTTGTGCTCACTTTGAGTGGTGGTACGCTCTGCTTCAAATTCAGCCATCTGCTTTTTCAAACCGCGCAGCTCGTTCTTTAAACCCTCCACCTCAAATTCCAGGTCCTTCGTGTCCTGCACCGCAAAGAACTTATCACTCTGCACCTGCTTTAGCTCCGCCGCCTGTTCCTCTCCCTTTGCCGCAATCTCCTTTATGACCGCCTGCGCCTTCTTATACTCATCCCGCACACAGCCCAACTCAGCGTGCTGCTCGCTCACCCTTTCTCTCAACCCCTGAACCTCCTTCTTTAACCCCACAATGACCTCCAATGCCTGCTCGTGCTCATCACGGTACACACCCAGTTTCAGCTGTAGCGCTCCCAGTTGCCCGACCATGAACACCCGCTGATGCTCCCCCAGCCGCTGCTGCTGGCGCTGCAGGTGATACGTAGCGCCTTCAACCTGAACGGAAACCCGGCACAACGCAGCCGCCATCTTGGGCTCCTCCAGCGTGCGCCGTACGAGGTCCAGCCAGTCGCCCGCGTACGTCTCGTAGTCGTACCGCACTTCTCCTCCAGTGCTGCCCGTGTTGACTTCGTACGCGGGCGGGTTCCCGAGCAAGCACACTGCATTTAATTTGCTGACCTGCAAATCGACGGCCTCGGCGAGCCCGGGTGCTGGCTTGCGGCTGGCGCTGCTGCTCGTGGTCGGGCGGTGCTGCATTAAACTGCGGAATCTTTTCCTGCCCTGCGGCGACTGGACGTCGCTTTTCAAAGACACCGTTTCCTCTGCAGACAAAATTGAGCAGGCATCTAACTCTGACATTTTTTTTTTGATTTCTCTCAAATTCTTGTTAGAATTGAGCTGAATGATAAGTAGGCAGGACTAAATTCATGGTTGATACGTTGGTATGGGATCAATAAACAACAGAGTTTGTGAAATCCCGTCTCGAACCAAACTACCGATAAACCTTAGTTATAGTCCTAACCCTATATAGAATCTAAAAAACGATGGATCTAGAGCAAGAAAGTTCGCACAGACTGGAATCATTCGACATCGCCATATCAGATCGCCATTTAGAAGGGTTCTTGTTTATTTCTTTCATTTGCTCTATTTATTCTTTTTCTTTTTTATTTATTGATTTTTTATAGTTGTATTTATTTGCATCGCATACTTAGTCACCAGCATATCGCGAAATCAAATTATATCCTCGTCCAGCATGTCCGATCAAACATCGGACCGACCGCCGCCGCCGTCACTGCCCAGTGCCAGCATTACCACGCCAACCACCTCCACTCCATCTACATTTACATCTTCATCAGCATCTACATCAGCATCTTCATCCTCCTCTGCACCCAAATCCCCCGTCATCAACCCTCTCCTCCTCCAACCTCCCCCAGCACCGTCAGGCCAAGGCTTCCAAAAATACTGCTACAGGCACCACCCCAACACCACGGCCACCGCCTGCGCCCAGCAACAAGCAACTCCCCAAGCAGCTCAACTCCACTCCGAGCTCCTCCATTTCGACACCCCCGACCAGCATGCCATCGCGCACGTCTGGGCCGTCTTCCAGCGCGCCGGCCCCGCCCACCGCTCTTTGCTCCTCAAAGGCCTCTTGGCGCAGTGCTGCTTTCCGCAGCTGTCCCAGGTGGCCGCTCTGCTGGACGAAGCTATTAGGCTAGACTTTTTGACGGCCCTGCCTCCGGAACTGGCCGTCAAGGTGCTCACGTACTTGGATTCGAGGGCCCTGTGCCGCGCGGCGCAGGTGTCGAGGGCGTGGCGGCGCATGGCGGATGACGATATGGTGTGGCATAGGCTGTGCGAGCAGCACATTGAGAAGCGGTGTGCGACATGCGGGTGGGGGCTGCCGCTGCTTGAGAAGCGGCGGCTGTGGGACCGGCGGCACGAGGCAGAGTCCAGCACAGAGCCAGAGGCAGATGGCAAAAAAAGCAAAAGGCGGCCTTGGAAGGAGGTTTACGCAGAGCGGTACCGGATTGAAGCTAACTGGCGCAGCGGGAGGCACCGGACACTCGAGTTCAGACACCCGAACCACGCTGCCGTGCGTGCTCTCCAGTTTGACGAGCAGTACCTTATTACAGGCACTGTAGACGGGTCTATTTATGTGTGGGACGTTGAAACGAGAGAGCTGGTGCGCAAGCTGGCAGGGCATACCCGGTCTGTGAACGCTTTAAAGTTTGACAGCACTCATGTTGTGTCGGGTTCGGCTGACAACACGGTGCGCGTATGGGACTATCGGACTGGCTTGTGTGTGTGCGTGTTCCGGGGTCATTCAGACGCCGTTCTCAGCCTCGATTTTGACACTTGGCTTGGTTCTGACCCTGGCTCTTCCCCCACGGTGCTCGCCTCTGGTTCCAAAGACACCACCATCCGGATCTGGAACTTCCAAGCGCGCACGTGCTACTCACTCAGAGGCCACAGCGACGGCGTGACCAGTCTCAAGCTTCACCTGGCCAGCAACGCGCTGTACAGCTGTTCCGAAGATCTTTCGATTCGGGTGTGGGATCTTACTAGCAAGCGGTGCGTGTCAGTTGTAAGTGCGGCTGGTGCCAGCGACGCGCACGTTGCGCAGATTACATGCTTGCAGGTGTTGTTTGTGGATGACAGCGATGGCATAACTTCTTCTGGCAACAACGGTGGTGAAGAAGAGGAAGAGGAAGAGCAAGAGCAAGAGCAAGAGCAAGAGCAAGAGCAAGAACAAGATGAAGAGCAACAAGAGGAAGACGGTGTTGTGCCTCTAGATGAAGCTGAGCATGACGCTGAACAGATTATGTTTATGAGTACGATGGACCCCAGCGACGCCTTTCCCCGGCCACACTTGGACTCTACTCACCATCACAAAAATGACAATACTGACCGCCATGGGAATGAGACCAGGCCACCGACTCATTTAGTAACCGCATCGCTGGACAGCACAATCAAGGTCTGGTCTCTTTTTTCTTCTTCTTCTTGTACGTCCCATTCTAATTCGAACTTAATCTCCCACTCTCGGTTTCGGCCTAGGTGTCTACGGACGCTATTTGGGCACCGTGAAGGCATCTGGTCTCTTTCTACTACCACCTCCTCTTCTACTTCTTCTTCTTCTTCTTCCTCCTCTTCCTTTGATGCCACCACCCCCACTCCCTTCCGCCTGGCATCAGCTGCGCACGACCATCTCCTCAAGATCTGGGACTGGCAAACCGGCCAATGCTGGCACACGTTCACAGGGCACTCAGACTCTGTGGGATGTGTGTGTTTGAGTGAGACGAGGGTTGCGAGTGGAGGAGATGAGGGCGTGGTGCGGATGTTGTGTTTTGATGACGTTGAGTAGAGAGGTGAGGACATGGGCCAGGTGCTGGGTGCTGGCTGATTAAGGGAGCGAGTGATTGATTGAAGTTGAAGGGGGTGAATGTGGGCAGGGCATATCAGTTGGGTAATGGAGATATTTATTTGCTAAAAATAGAGTTGTAATTTGTGTTTTAATCACCGGTTGGTACTTTTTTAATCAAGAAACATAAATATCATGAAGCGTTCTTCGATTGTCATATGTGAAACTGTTTTCTTTGGGGGAAGTGGCAAGTGTCGATCATGTACCCATTTAGTAAAATCGAATGTTCTGTGCATGGATCCTTTCCTTTTTCAAACAAGTGCAGAAAAACCGTTTTTTAGCGACAAAACCAGTTTAGCGGGTTTTATATCCATGGTCAGCTCATATGAATGAAAAGACTAGACCAAATCTGAGATAGCTTGTAGTTTGCTCAGTATATATTTGATTTCTTTCATTATTGATATCATGTCGGACATATATATATGGGTGAGTGACACAATGCATCTATTGTTGTTGTTTTGCAGCACAGATTTGTTCAATGGATCAGATCTCGAGTTGACTCATGACGCAGCTGTTCTTCTCGTGTTACTATTGTATTTTGGTTGTGCCTTTTCCCCTTGAGTCAGAGAGAAACCAAAAGAACCCACCCAAGAGACCGAATAAACAAGTTTTTTAGTAAAATGTCCCGGTCGGGAGTCGAGGGTCGACCTGGATGCTTTCATTTGTCCTCATCTAGAGACAACCAAACCCTTTAATGCTGTTTTCCTTTAAATTGATCAAGTCCAAGCCAAGTCAAAAATGGGTGCAATCAATCAATATGATGATTTCATTTCCTTAAATTTTCTTCGTATCCAGAGCAATTGGAAATATCGAAAAATACGCTGTAATCTGCCCAATCAAGATAAAAAAGCATTCACGTGATGTCAAATGGTTTGTCTATACCTATATACTTTGTATTTTTATGAATTTTTATGAATTTTATGAATTTTTATGAATTTTATGGATTTTAATGAATTTCATGAATTTCATGAAAAATTTTATGAATTTTATTAAAAATATAAAATAAATGAATAAATTTCTTTTCTTCTTCTTGTTTATAAAAAACTCTGTCTCCGCCAAATTCTAATCTTTAAATTTTATTCTCCCCCTCTTTTAGATCTTTTGTGCATCTTCTTCACCTATAGACAAAAAAATCTTCACCAAAAGCTATAGACCACAGCTGAAGCATAACCAAAACCACCAAATGTCGGATCCACCAAAAAAACGAATTAGACGCGCTCACACAAAGTCCCGCTACGGCTGCAACTCTTGTAAACACCTCCGCATTAAAGTATGTTCTTTCTTTCTTTCTTTCGGCAAAAGCAAAGCAGAGCATTGCAAATGGTAAAAAGACTAACCACCTCTGAACCCCATCTAGTGTGACGAAGGACTGCCGTCCTGCTACAACTGCGTCAAGCGCAAAAAACCGTGCGTCTATAAAGTAACGCCAACCCACGCCAGTCAACCGCCGTTCCCAGCAGCAGCGACGGCGGAAGAGGCATCTGGTGCTGCTTCAGTGTCGACTCCACCAGCACCACAACCTAGAAATACAGCACAGCAAAGCGACTCACCAGCAAGTTCGTCGACCTCGACTTCGACTTCGACGCCCGCTGCGACGGGTCTAACGCCAGCTGCGACGGGTCTAACGCCGCATCTTTTGCAGCAGGACAGAGCCGTATCAGGGCACCGACCCGGCATAGACGACCCCCAGCCCTCGACTCCCTTCGCAGACCCGCCGTCTTCTGCGTCTATCTCTAGTCATAGTCAGTATCAGTTTACGCCGTCGTCTTCCAACGAAGGCATCGTCCAGCATGACTCAGACTCTGTCCCTGCGGCTACCCCTACCCACATTGCTCCTCCCGTCACAGCTTTTGCCAGCGGTAGCAGCTCGGCAAGTAGTAGTGTCCAATCAGCGTACGCAGAGCCCCAGCCCGACTTGTTCGAGTACAGGAACCAGCCGCTCCATGAGCAGCTCATGGCCCTTGTCTCGGACTCCTTCGAGCGGCCCCCTGAGGTTGTGCCGTACCAGCAGCAGCAACAGCAGCAGCAACAGCAGCAGCAACAGCACCTCGGCCAGATCAGCATGGGCCAGTTTGGCCAAAACCCGGAAGATATGCCGACGTGGCCGGCGCTGCAGGCCGAGCTGGTCGCGCATTATAGTAAGCATTTCTTGGATCTAATCGACTCGAGGTCGGAGGCGCTCTGGCGCGACTACCTGGTCGAATTGGTGCCCGTGCACGGGTTCCTAGCCTACTCGGTCATGGCCATGGCTTCCATGCACCGGGACCACCTCGCCGGCCTGCAGCCTAGCACAGGGGGTGTTGGCAGTGGGTACCGGAATTTTGTGGCCAGCGACATGAGCATGTACCTCTACAACTCGGCGCTGGCCGCCACCTCGCGCGAGTGCACATCCATCACCCAGCACAACTTCGAAGCGCTCTACTTTGCGACGTCTCTTATCATGGGTTGCAGCTACAGGCTGGACAAGCTGATCCCAATGTACGCGAGCGCTCCCGGTCAGGTCGACCTGATTTCGCTGGCAAAGGGCCCCATTTTCATTCTGGCAAGCAGCAAGCCGTACCTGGCCACCTCGCGGATTATAAGCGACTTTTCGATTGATACGCATCGCCTTGAGAAACTGTTCCCGACGAAACTAATTGATAATTTGTTGGACGTGTGCCAGATGCTGCATGACGCAAGGACGCCAGACGACACGCCGGTCAACCTCAAGCACATTCTGGAGGTCCTGCGCAAGGGCCCCGCGTCGCCGCCCGCAGAGGAGAACGCCTTTGTGGAAGCTTCTGGGGGCGCCACCGGCGGGTGCTCGAGCGCCGCGGCGACGACCCGGCGCCAGGCAAACCCGTTCCTAAGCAAGGAAAGCTTAATGTACCTGCGCATCAATCCGTGGGACCCAACGTACACGCCGGAGCGAACCGGCTCGATGGGCGGGGGCGGCGGGGGCGACGGCGGGGTTGTGCTGGAGGAAGACCGTGATGACGGGCTAGCGAGCCCGGGGACCAGCCGGAGCGGGAGTCCGTACAGCAGCGACGACGAGGAAACTGCGCCTGCTGTCATCGAAACTTCTAACGGCAGCGGCTCCACTACCGTTGGCGGCGGTGGGGCTGGCAAAACAGCGCAGCTGTCGCACACAACCCGGGAGGCCGCTTGCGTCGAAGCGTTGACCGTTTTGCGGATCTGCTGCCGCAAGGTTCTCGCGAACCACAACTACGCGCGCCTGATGGCGTACCCCATGCTTCTGAACCGCCAGTTCTTGTCCGACCTGCGGTCACCTCTGCGGCGGGCCCGGGATCCCTTTATCTGCGTTGTGATTGCGCACTACCTTGCTCTTTTGTTATGCTTGAAACCCGTGTTCTGGCTCAAGGATCGGGTTATGGCCGAGCTGCGCAAGATTGTGGGCGACGACCTGCTCGCGCGGTCGTTTTCATCATTTTCGTCCACCCCTGTCGCTCCCCTTTCTACTTCTGCCAGCAGCACCCCCAACCTGGAAGACGATTTAGGACTGTCAGGGTTCAGCTTTCCCTTCCACACTAACACCAGCAGCATAAGCACCAACGGCAACCAAAACCCCGGTTTCTACGAAGAAGAGCCCGGCATTGCCCGTGAATGGTGGCCCTTACTTCAGTTTCCGTGTAAAATGATGGTGCTTGCAGAGAGAAGATGGCGGCTTGGAAATGGGGAGGTGTGGGATATGGATGAGTACCAGGCGATGCTGAATAGTCCGTTATAGGGCGGCGTCCGCCTTCGACTTGGATGGAAAGCGGCGAGAAAGGTAATAAAGGGAAAGGAATCACTATTCAGAAGAAGAAAAGGTTAAGAAGGTGGGAATGTATTATATATCATTATTGTTACTGTCATGTATTTCTAGTCTGTTGATTTTGTATTTTGTAAAAGCATTTTTTGTAATCAAAGGTTCATCAATCTTTCTTTTTTATTATCTAATTACTTTTGATTGAGGAGGTAGCGATATTGTTCAACACATTTTGTATATTTTTATTTAATGTGATTCGAGGTTTACGGTTTCTGTGAAATCATGGGAATTATATATGAGATTCGAGATGTTGGATCGTTTAGTACCTGCTAAGTTAAGGCTCAGCTAACAATTTTGATTTGCATACAAGATATAGACTAAATATACACTATGCTTGACCTGGTCTAGAGTTGCAATTTGGCTTGGTATTGATTTTGTGAGTAGGATATTTATTAAACACTATTTCTCGTTCATTTTTGAGTTCACCTTGACTTCCAGCTGAGCTTAATTGCACGTCTGCCTTCCGCAATCAACGATTTTGAACTCCGCTGCGAGAGGGGTGAAAATAAGAATGATAGACTTAGATACTGCAAGCATGAGTATAAATACAGACATGAGGGTGGTCACAAAAGTGGATTGTTCAACTCTTGGCCTATTATGCTCGCTATGTGACCGACAAGAATAAGGTCTCCAAGCTTTGGTCTACACATTTTGCAAGAAAAAAAGGCTCACAATAAGTCATCCGAGGAATGTAATTACTAGTTAATATGAATCCTTATTATACCGAAAATGAATGAGGAGCATACTTATGGCCATGAGATCTTCAAGAACTTTGTTTAGTCGAGATCGAGAGCCATGCAGAAGTAGAAAAAAGGTGTAAATTAATATAAAAACCGCATAAAATTAACAAAAAAAAAAAAACAAATCATCACTGGAAAACCCCCTCCCCCCGCATAAAAAATAACCTCTCTGATCTCCTTGATCTCTCTTCTCTTGTCATGATGAGTACCTCCCTCTACCATCCATCTCATTAATATCCACCTTCTGGATCATCTAATTCTGCATCTCGCCCGTCGTCTGCCTAATCACCTCATCATAAGTCGGCGGCAGTTGGTGCTCCTGCCCACTTCCATCCTCAACCGCTCCATACGACACTGAAGACGACCCCTGGCCCTGTTGCAGCGGCTGGGTTGGCAGACCGCCCTTAGTCTGGCCCTGATTCGAGTGCTGAGCCTGAGCCTGCGCCAAAATCTGAGCTTGGCCCTGAGGCTGAAGCTGGGGTTGCGGTTGCGGTTGCGAGTGGGGCTGGTAGACAGGCCCCGGCTGCTGCTGGGGCACGCCCACATACACAACGCCTCCCCTTGACCGTCCACACCTAGCACCTCCGCCAGGGGCGGCCCGCGTAGTGCGGCGGCACCGGCGGTGTCTAAAGGTCTGCCCTTCGTAGTCGTACTCGACGAACTCGGCGTCGTAGTCGCTGGGGTACTTGGAGATGATGTACCAGGAATGGAAGAGGCCGGGCAGGTAGCCGAGCAGGAAAAGAGCAATGTTGATGAAGCCTACAATAGGAGTTAGTTTGCGAGCTGACACAAAACCAGACCGATAAACCACCCAAATAATCAAACGAAAGAGAGAAGAATCAAATGAAGCAGAAGGAGAGGTAGGCTCAGATGGAAGGGCAGTTGGTTGGTGGTATACAGGAAATAGTATGAGAAGAACTTACCATCGGCTGAACAGAGTCCACGCCTAATCCACACCGGGAGCGGTGGAAAAAGGATCGCCAGAAGGACGAGTACGCAGTCAGAACAGCAGCAGCAGCAGCACATTATACTGTTTCTCAAGCAATGAAACAAAAAAATAAAATAAATAAAGAGAAAAAAGCCGGTGGTGGTAGTGTTGGCTGTAAAAATGAAACTTGGAGTGTTTGGATTAATAAACCAGCGCCTTGGCCGATGTTATATATGGGAGGGTTTTTTATTTTTGTATGGCAGTTGTTCCAGAGGGCAAAAAAAAAAAAAAAAAAAAAAAAAAAAAAAAAAAAAAAAAAAAAAAAAAAAAAAAAAAAAAAAAAAAAAAAAAAAAAAAAAAAAAAAAAAAAAAAAAAAAAAAAAAAAAAAAAAAAAAAAAAAAAAAAAATTCAACTGACTCAGAAGATTCACAGCCAAGCATCTTGCATACATTGAACCCACAAGAAAAAGTGATCAAAAAAAAACGGACTTGTCCGACTGCAGCCAGACCGGTGACCAAGCAGGACCCGGCATAAATAATAGAAAAAAAGAGGCTTGACCGGAGCTGTAATCGGAGAACGGAGAATAGGAAAAAGAAAGAGTCAGAACTCACCCCGCTCCGACCTGAAAACTGGTAGAAGAATCAAAAAATGTCAGAGACCTGGAATCTGGATAGATTATCTAAATGGCCTTGAGACGTTAAGAAGCTTGGAGATCATAGAAGTATGAAATTTTGGTTCTTGCGCCTGGCTGGACCTACAGACAACTGAACCAAGACAGCCTAATGTTTGTTCTCGTCATTTCGTCTCTCCTTGAGGTAGTTGAAGTGCTTTATATTTGGTTGGAATTACCTACTTTCAACAAACCTATCAACCATACAATATACATCTTTTAAAATCCACAAACTGGCAGTTCCATGTCGTCTCTTGAAAGTAATCAGGAACCTCCATTCTCAAAGGAAGAAGGAAAGAAGAAATTGTTGAATCGGACTCATGTTTACGCTGTTATCAAACCAACGTAGTTTATGGTCTGATCGATGTAATGAGTTTTCACTTCCAGGCCATTTTTTTTTCTGTTAACTCGCGCTGTGTAGTTTGGTGCTGCTTGGTACACAAATCTGACCATATCTAATCGCAGTTGCATAAATTCAATTGACTTCGTATAGAAGTAGCTCTACTGTTTTCAGATCATTCTACTGGTCAAGCTCTGTTAATAAACTCGCGTGCCTGCGTTTTACATGCCTTGGGAAAAAACAAAACCTCCCACCATATGAAGATCCCACCTTCCAAATCACCACCTTGCATCTTCTCACCCCACCTTTTCAGCTACTAGACTACTTGAAAAAGAAAAAAAATGTCCCGTAAACAAGCTCGCCAGCCGAAACCAGGATCGTCAAGCGTCGGCCAGCACCCACGCATCCAGGAGCTCGACAACCTCCAAGACTTTAAAAACTTTATTGGCAACGCAGAGATCCCTGACGTCCCTCTTGTTGAGAAAATAGCAGAACTCCAGGCCCAGCGTGACGCCAAACTCAATGCCTCGTCTTCTTCAGCATCTGGCTCTAGTGCAAGCCCCCAAAGTGTGCCCAAAAGATACCGCAAGCCTCCCTCCCAGGCAGGTACAGTCGCCAGCCTCGGCGAGATCGATCGCGACGAAGACCTGACTCGACTTGGCCGATTCATGTTCGACGCCCTTGACTACGCCACCTACCTCATCCCCATCATCAGCGTCCACGTCGTCCTCGACATCCTTGTCCGCGTCCAGTACAGCGAGGACACCTTCGAGGGGTTTGCCCAGCGCGCCATTGTCGCCCGCGCTGCGACGGCCGTACCTGTCTTTGCGCTGCTCCACCACTTTGTTCACCCACTCAGAAATACCCGCCTCTTTAAGATTGCGAGTTTCCTGGCGTCGGTCGCGGCGGGCGGGTACCTGCTGTACGCGAGTAACGAGGAGGGGTACTATTATGTGATGAAGAGAGCGCCGCCGCTGGGCACGCTGTGGGTGTGGATGTTTGTGGAAATGGAGTGGCAGTGGGCAGCCCTGTCTCTCGTGGTAATTGTCTTTTGGATGTGGCTTAAGGACTATTCTATTTAAGACCAGACAAAAAGGACGGCCTTGACAAAAAAAAAGGTCTGAAAAAAAAAAAAAAAAAAAAAAAAAGCAGACATGCAAACGTGTGTCTCTTTCTAGCATCTAAGCATAAGCATGTAATCTCTAGAAATGTGACCCTTGGAGATCTCCAAACCGGTTCAGCGTCGTAAAATCATCAAGCGGCTCCACGTCTTGGGGGCCACACTGGGGACGATGCCGCACCGTAGGCAGCAAGCTCAGTTCCGGGCTCGTACGCTCTGAGCTCGTACGCGAGCTGGGATGACTATCGACCCGCTCATACTGCGGCGGCAGGTTGGCCGATCCCCGGCTTTCCTGGCTACCGGGGTGACTCTCCGCCGTGGAGGAAGAGCTCACGGACACAGTGTCAGAGTCGCCGGACCGCGTGCCCTGGCGCGACAGCTCGGCGGTCTGCAGCGCGGCCTCGCCTACCAGCGGGTGCGTGAGCGCATCGTCAAACGAGGGCAGCTGCGCCGATAAAGGATCATCCAAAGACAGCAGGCTGAGCCCCTCGATCGGGGGAGAAATGGAGAACGGCGACGACAGCGCTCGCACCACAGGCGACAGCATATCGTCTCTTTTCCCCCGAATCGGTATCGCGCGGCTGATGCTGTGCATCGGGCCCAGCTCGCCGTCGTACTCGGCGGCGTCCTCTGATTCCGCCTCGCGTTCGGGCAGGGGGTTCCATGCCATGTTCGCGTACCGAGGCAGCTCCACGCTCTCGGCCTTGCACAGCCTTGACAAGAATTGAATAGGCGTATCAATGAGCACCTCAAAATAGCGCCACTTGCCTGTAATCGAATCGAGTCTAGAGATTCGAAACGAAATGTGCAGCCGGTGCTTGACATGTATGAACGGATTAAAAATTGCATCCGGCCTCAAAAACTTAAAGTACTTGCTATCCGACGGCAGCGCCGAAAAGTGGTGTTTCGCCTGCCCATCCCAGTCGCCGTCCGCCGTCACAAACGGCAATGTAATATCCAAACTCGTTGTATCCGGAATCTTTCTCGGCCCATCGGCCTCGCCCGTATCCTCATCGGTAAAATGCAACAAGCTGCTCGCCATCATAACCAGCTTGCTTTTCTTCTTGCCCGTTTCGCTCTTGTCTGGCTTTTCCTTGTCCGTGGTGTCGCTGCCCGCACACTTTTGGAACAGCATCACTCGGCGCACGGGGTCTTGGTGCCGCATACTGGCCACCTGTGCCGACAAGTACGTGACGCTCTCCACGACCATGATGCGCACCCTGTGCACTCTCACTTTCTCAATCGGCGTCAATTTAATGCTCAGCGGGATGGCTGTGCCCAACGGAATGTACTTTTTGTCGCATGAAATCTCGTAATGCAGACTGTTTTCCCAGTCGCGCGAAATGGCCAGTGGTGCATTTGAAATCATTTCGCCAATATTTGGCGGGCTGCGCACCAACACCACTTCTCGGTGGCCTGTAATGCTGAAAGAAAACCGGCTGGCCCGCTCTACCTTGGCCACCATGTAGTACTTGATTGCGCCATTGGGGCACACTATTGTCTCGGCGGTGCGGGCGTCTATTGCCAACGTAAAGTGAAATACGTACTCACCCGCCGGGTACATTGTCGCGCTCGAGCATGTCCCAAAGCTGTGCTTGCCCTGGTCGGTAGAAGGCTCGGCAAAGTAGTCTGGCGTAAAAAATGGAATGTTATTATGCGACAAGTTTGAAATCGACGGTTTCAGGTTATCAAGCCCCGGTTTCTCGCCTGGCTCCGCATGATTTATGGGCGTTTTGAACGAGACCTCGCCAGGGACGGCTGTGCAGCCCTGCGGCAGCGACAAATTAGGGGCCGCATGAATGTGGACAACGTCGGCGCCAAACAAGTCCGTCGACACGACTGAGGCTGTGTCCATTGTCACGATCGAGCTCTTGACCGACGCTGTTTCTGGAGTAGGTTTGTAGTCCCAAGTGTGGGAACTCACAATCACCTCGTCTTGAAATTGGGGCCCTGCCATCAGCACGTTGTTTTCAAACGCATCTTTGCTCAAGTCCGACTCGAGCCACCCAGTCTTGCATTTTCCGTAAAATCGCAGCGAAACGTCTTTAATCTTGGTAGGCTTGGCCAGTTTCATGAGCAAAGACCCCCGTAAAATCGATGCCGGCAGATCAGCCGCACTCGAGTACCCCGACAGCGACGAGTTGCGCAGCGCTACTCGCGGCGGGATGCCTTCTTTCCTCGTCGCTTCTAGTGCTGCTACAATGAACGGGTTCGATATCGAGCTCGGGGACTGGTCTGGAAAATTTTCGTTGAGCGGATCATAAGCCGGGGGTATGCTCCCAGAATCCGGAGGCCCTCCCTCGTCCTGCTCGAGGTATGTGCTTGGGCTGGACCCTGGGCATGCGAGAAACACGTTGATCTCTTGGAAGCTCAGGGAGAGTGAGATGCTGCCTGAGGATGACGAGGCAACTGTGTGTGGAGTTCCCACACAGTGGGTGGATATGTCGACAGGTTCCAAACTGCTTGTTGATGTTGAGGATGCATGGGACTGCGTGGGCCGCAAGAACGGCGAAAGATGAAGATGATTAGGATGCATTATATGATAGGTTTGTATTAGCAATGAAATAAATTAAAAAGAGACGGAAAATGGTGGGGTTTTAGGAAAGAAGAAATCGAGAGATAGAAGAAAAGAAATAGTTCTTGGTCTATTATTTACTGTTTTAAGTTGTAATATTATTGGGAAGTGGTCCGATGCAAGTCGACTTGAGAGGAAAGGCTGACGCGGATGGACCTGGCAGCAAAGGTCAAACCACAAAGAATTAACCTTCATGACCAGACGGAGACCATAGTTGATGGACCGTTCCAAAGGGTTCAAATGTCTTGACAAATGCAAATGGCTGGAATTGGTCATCAGCAGTATACTTTGTCTTTTAGGTTTCAACCCGTACAACAAGGCGAAGTTTTCATGACAAAAGGCTTTTCAACAGCAAGGTTCGGTCCAGGCGCCACCCGTGCACTCAGACAATCGGAGTTTCAGCCACCACCAGGTGTCGTCCTTGAACTAACTCATACTGGTCTTGGTAAAACGGAGTAGTCCGAGGATACCATCTCCTGCATCTCTCCCTTTTCAGTGGCTGCCCATGTTAGGTACTGTTCACATTATCGGAGGTCACGCTGCGGTTCTCCCCGGAGCCGGCGTACCGACCAGCTTTTTATGACTAAGACATGAAGTAATTGTTCATGTCAAAAACAACTTACTTATCACTCCTATCAACCCCATTGACGGCCATGTCTTCCTTGAAATCCTTTATCAAGGCGGTTCGCGCTGCAAAGACAATTGCCGACGAGCGAGCTGTCATTCAAAAAGAGTCCGCTGCTATTCGCACGTCGTTCCGCGAGGACTATGCAGACACCTCAATTCGGCGCCAGAACGTTGCGAAGCTGCTGTACCTGTTCACGCTGGGCGAGCGCACTCATTGGGGCCAGGTCGAGTGTCTAAAACTGCTCGCCAGCCCCCGATTCACAGACAAGCGCCTGGGGTACCTGGGAACCATGCTGTTGCTGGACGAAAACCAAGAAGTCCTGACGCTGGTTACAAACTCACTTCAGTCGGATCTTAACCAGCCGAACCAGTACACTGTGTCTCTGGCTTTATGCACGCTCGCGGATATTGCTTCGACCGAAATGGCGCGTGATTTGTTTGCAGACGTGGAAAAGCTGATCTCTTCGACCCTGCCTGATCTAAGGAAAAAAGCGGCCCTATGTGCTTTGCGCATCATTCGCAAGGTCCCTGATCTAGAGGAAAATTTCATTGGCAAGGCAAAAGCTCTACTTAACGACAGAAATCACGGCGTTTTGATTTGTAACCTAGCTCTCATTATTGATCTCTGCACCAACAACCCCGATCTCATCCCCACGTTTAAGCCTGCAATTCCTCTTCTTGTCAATATCCTTAAAAGTCTTGCGTCGTCAGGGTACATGCCTGAATACGATGTATCTGGCGTTGCTGATCCCTTTCTGCAGATCAAGATTTTGCGACTGCTAAGAGTGCTTGGCGCTAACGACGCCCAGGCCTCAGAGAAAATGAACGACGTTTTAGCTCAAACCGCATCCAACACTGACTCGACCAAAAATGTGGGCAACGCCGTTTTGTACGAAACCGTTTTGACTATTTTCGGCATTGAATCCGATTCGGGTTTGAGGGTACTTGGCGTTAACATTCTGGGCAAGTTCCTGACCACCAAAGACAATAATACGCGCTATGTTGCTCTAAATACCCTGCTGCATGTAATTGACCAAGAGCCCAATGCTGTTCAGCGGCACAGAAATATCATCATTGACTGCTTGCAAGACAGCGATATTTCCATTAAGCGGAGGGCTTTAGAGCTCACCTACGCCCTTATTAACGACCAAAATGTCCGCGTGCTAGTGCGAGAACTGCTTTCATTTTTGGAGACCGCAGACACGGAATTCAAAACAATTCTCACATCACAGATAGCCATTGCGGCCGAAAAGTACGCGCCCACGAAGCGATGGCATGCTGATACCCTTATTCGCATGCTAAAAATCGCCGGGTCTCATGTCAAAGGGAATGTCATCTCGGCTTTTATTACTATTGTCATTACTTCTGAAGAGCTGCACCTTTATACTGCTCAAAAACTCTACTCTGCTCTCTGTAATGACATTACACAAGAAGGGCTGACTCTAGCTGGAACCTGGCTGATTGGAGAGTACGCCAACACTTTACTGCAGGGCGGATCATTCGAACATGAAGACGTTGTGCAAGAGATTTCAGAAACAAAGATTGTGGAATTGTTTGAGACCATCATTGAAAGCCCGTACGCTACGCAGGTTGTGAAAGAGTATGTTTTGAACGCTCTCATGAAACTTACTACTCGATTTTTGACTTCAGAAGATATCAGCTGGATCCGCCACATTATGGCCAAGCATGCCGATGCAATGGAGGTCGAGATCCAGCAGCGCGTGGCGGAGTACAGCAAGTTATTTGCGCACGACGCGGTCCGAAAGGGCGTGCTCGAAAAAATGCCCGCGCCTGAGGTTCTTACCGATCTCAGTCAGCGTTACCAGGAAGAAAAAACAAAGCAGAATGGGAAGCGGCCGACCCTGCCAGCGGTGGGAAAAACTCAAGCTACGCCTGTGACGGCGTCGGAGGACTTGCTGCTGGACTTGATGGGCGACGCAGTGCCAACATTGCCCGCTGTGCCCACACAAGCCACAAGCAACGATTTACTGTCCGATATCTTTGGCAACGGAAACGGAAGCGCGCTCACATCGGCTGCTTCTCCACCATTACCGCCGGCCAAATCCGCGAACCAAAACATCATGGACCTGTTTGGCGCCACTGCTGCTCAGGTACCTCCTACCGCCCCAGCCCACAGCTTGCTCGCTTTGTCTGGCGTAACCCCCATCGGTGCCCCTGCCATCGACCCCATCGAAGCATATAACCAGACCTCTCTGCGGCTCACCTTCCAGCCGCTTGCCCAGGAAGCGGCCGGCACCGCTGTGCTGCAAGCCGTCTTCCTCAACACCGGGAGCACCCCGATTACTGGTCTTAACCTGCAGGTTGCCGTCCCTAAATCCCAGCGCCTGCAACTGCAGAGCCTGTCTTCAGCAACGCTGACCCCGGGCGCGTCAGCTACTCAGCAGCTAAAGGTGTCAGGCGCCCCGGGTACTAGTGTGAGACTGAGGCTGAGGATCTTGTATACTCTGGACGGGCAGGACTTGAAAGAGCAGGTTGATTTTGCAAAGCTCCCGCCAGGGCTTTTGTAATTTAAGTTTCTGGAAAGGCAATGGCTTTTTTGATTTTTTTTTTTTAGAAACTGTATATTAATAAGTAGACATACAACTAGACTGATTAACTTAATAATACATTAATAGCGAGCATAAGCCGAGAATACTCCTAGCAAGCCCTGTTTGTAGCTCACTGATCACTATTATGGGAATCAAGATCCAGGGTTAGGTTATCTTCAGGAGATCTTGCAATGAGAGACCGATGTCAAAGGCTGGGTGATGATATAAAACTCCACCTTTCACTTCTTGGAAATTTCAAATCGTCAAGCACTTTCTTATCTGTTCCCTTTTACACTCATACCACTCCCCAATACATATATACTGATCCTGCAATAATGGTTAAGTTAGTCGATAGACGCAGTGAAGCCCTTGTGGTGCCGTACGTTCCCCTCCTTCTTTCAGAATCACCCTCTGCTGTAATCAGTATGGCAAGCATTGATGGTATTCAGCATGCTAACAAGCGCAACTAGATTCGCAGGCACCAAAGCTCTCAAGAACGAGAACGCCTCTATGATGACCTCGACGCTTCCTATGGCCGCTATGTTTCTTCGAAACAAGATCCTGGCATGGGCTGCGTTTTTCACAACCGTGCAGGCGTGGCTCAACGAGCCCAAGAACCTCAAGTCCGATTCCCAGTCCGCTGGCATTTCTGCTCTGTAAGTCTCAACCTCTCTCTACTTTTTCCATCTTTTCCCACTGCTGCCGCCGTTGATGCGACTGCTGATTTTTCTTTGGTTTGGTTGAAATGTAAAGTGAGGTGCTAACATAAGGACTTAGGCTGGCCCTCGTTGGTATCCTTACGTGCTACGTAGACATTATTATGCCGCCTTCGACGCCTGCTTCAGCTACCAAGTCTGCGGTCGAGTCAGGTGTTACGGCTGTTGCGGAAGCAATCACGACTGCTGTTTCTTCCGCTTGACCCAAGAGCACAGGAAAATAAATGTAATATGGATCTCCCCTTTGCTTTGTTGTTTGTCAGTTTTAGCAGCTTGGAATAATAAAAATAATCTTTGGCAATATTATTGATTTTCTAAGTTCAAAGTGTAGATTGGTGATGAGTTTACCTCTAGAGGTTACAGGTTTTGTAAGCGTCATTCTCGTGTTCATTTCGATTTAAATACTGTCATCTTTGATTGTTGATTAAATTCATTCTACATCACTTCATCAGTCTCATAAAACCACTAAAAGTCCTCCTCGAAGGGGCATTCAATGCTCTCGTGGCCTTCACGCTCGCACAGCCCACACCACTTCTCGCGCCCGTTCGCCAGATCAATCTTCTTGGGCGACTTGTAAATTGGTAAGCTCTCATCCGGCGTCGCCAGCTCCGTGAACCCCGGCGAAGGGGTCTTGCCCGCTGCTGTTGCTGGGTGGTACCCGTCGTTTTCCTTCAAATCGACCTTGGCACTTGTAGGCGTCGAGATTGTAACGTCGTTGTTTGAAATGGCGGTGCCTGACACTGTAATAGATTCAGGGCTCTTGATGGGCAGTGCTTCCAGTAGACCTTCAGTTGTAGCTACTGCCTTTGGCGTGTTTTCAGCTGAGAACGCCTGTTTCGTTTTCAGTGGCGTTCGAGCTTTTGGCGTGCTTGATTCAGAGGCCAGATGATGCTTTGTGTAATCCAGCTTCTCATTGCGGAGAGCCTCGATTTCACGTTCCAGCTCCTCTTCTCTAAAGATCTTGGCCTCAATAATGCTCTCCAAATTCGAAATCTCATTTTCAAACTGGATGCGCTGAGCTCGCTCGCTCTTGAGCTGTTGCTTCAGTTTCTCGTTCACGCTCTCGTCCAAAATGTTTCCGTTACTCATTCGTTTTGAAAACGGTGAGGACAACGGGCTCGACGCCACGGACGCCAAAGACATACTCTTGACTTGCTCTCTTGCCTGGTCAAGCTGCTCTTTCATGTCAGCCAAATTTTGGTCCTTTTGAAGCAGCACGTTTTCCAGCTCAGCCAGCTTCATAATCTGTGCTTTATTATCTTGATTCTTGACTTGGTTGACGCTGCCACCTCCAGTTTCAAGATCTTGAACTAGACGCTCCAGTTCCTGCACCCGCGTCTGTAGCGTCTCAGCATCGCCCAGCTTGGTTTGCAGCGCCTGGATTTCTCGCACGTAAGCTGCGCTAGAATCCTGCATGTCAGTCTGCAAATCGTCCAAGGTTTCTCTAAACTCAGATCGGCGCTCCTCCAGTTGTGTTTTCAAGCTGCCTAGTTTGCGGTCTCGCTCTTCAAGCTCTCGTGCATGGTTCAATTTCAGGTCCTCAATATATTCTGGGTTTTGTGCATTCAGCGGTTCTTGTGCATCACGCTCTGCCTCTTCTGCTTCTTTCAGATTTTGGAATTCCACAAAAGTCGACTCTAAATCCCGAAGGAGAGTAGTTTGTTCTTGTAACTGATTGTCTCGCTCTTTAAGCTGGTTCCTGCTTTCTTCAAGCTGCAGCTTGAGCTCATGAATTTGATTCTGCGCATCTGCCTGTACTTGTGAAACAGCCATTGCCACTGCCTGGGCAATAGCTGCACTGCTGCTGTTTGCGGTGTCGTTGGTTTGACGAGTAATAATCACGCTATCGGTGCCACTATACTCGCTGCCATCCGTCGACAAGCCTCCCAATGATGCCCCACTAATCACTCTCGCCCCCTCAGAACTTTGCGTTAGCCCCTCGTGCAGGCTTGGAAACGAGGTTTCTGGTCTCAAGCCGCTCGCAGATGGCCTCTTAAAAGGGTTACTGGCAGGCTGCATCAAGGCAGGAGATTTTGGAACTTGGTTTCGTCGCGGAGTTGTAAAAGCTCCGCCAGTTGATCCTGTCCCTCCGATCAAGCTGTGTCTGTGTCTGGCAATTCCAGATCCGGGAGGCGGAAGCATTTGCATAGATCTCCGATTAGGTGATCCATTTGTCACTTCTGGCGTACGAGGAGCTCTCAGCACAGGTGTTCCGCCTGTCAAAGAAGCGCGTCGATCCAAGTCGTGGACCTGCTGAGCTTGCTGCTGTCGAACGGAGTTAATCAGTTTGGGGTATGAAATGAACAGACCAGAGTTTGGTACTTCTGTGTCAAAGTACTTTTCTCTAGATCACCAGATATGTTAGTTTACTGCTCAATAATTCATACTGTATTTTTCTAACTGGATAGATCAGAAACGTACCCATTGTATTCACCGTTGTGACGACCTTGACAGGCCCATTCGTCGATCAGCTCGACACCTGCAAACTCACCGGCCTTGCCTTCAATCGGGCCAATGTACCGCAGAATACCTTGCTGTCGCTCAGGTAATCGAATTTTATCGCCTATGGCAAATGCTGGCACTTTCTGCACTGCAGGCACCTTGTTCATTCGAGGTGTCCTTGGAGTTGGGCCCAACCCGACAGCTGCAGAAGTCGGCATCAGGGTGTAGTATTGTAAGTGGTCCGTTTAATAATTGAAGATATCTTTTTAAAATAAAAAAAAAACCTTTCAAACAGAGTCTTTCACAGAACAATAAATTGTAGCAGATCCTGGTTGTAAATTTTTTGTCGTCGTCCAAGGTAGAAAGGTTTTGGATGGAATCCAAACACAACAAAAACAAAACCTTCACCAGTTGTTTATACTTTTGTGCTGTCACGTGCATTTAGGTCTCCTTTGAGGAGGTAAATGGAATACGAATGAAACACAAAAAGAATTCTATTAACTCTCAAGAGTTCCACTTTGTCTTGCAATATTATAACTGTGCAAGCTCTTCAAACCTCTTGTTTGCCCTACCAACCAAATCCAATAGCTGCCGGACCCGCTCTTCAAGTACCTGGTTTCGGTCTGCTTCAACCTGTAACAACTCTGCAGCATCATGAGCGTCTGTTTTACTGCTCTCCAAATGAACCTGAAGTTCGCTAATTTTATTCAAAGCCAGAAGTAAGTCTGATTTTGTTTGGTCATGATCCAGTCGTTCCATTTCCACCACGCGTTGTAAACTTGCTTGCCCTTCGAACTTGACCGCTTCAAGCTCATCAATAAAATGCAAGAGTTCTTGATAGTCTTGCTCAGCTTGAACAAGTTGCGCGCTGTGATCGCCTGGAGCGACAGGAGCAGCAAACTTTTGCTCGATGACAGCTGACAGATCGCTGATCTCCTTGCCCTTCGATGACTCCAAACCGTGAACAACTCCAGTTGCTTTGAAAAACTCAATCTCATGAGTCAATTCCTCAATTTGTGTAATCATGTTGGCATTGTCGTCTTCTAGTTTCAGTCGAGTTTTCCTGCTTTCAAGTTTGAGTTCTTGAAACTCTCTCTGGTGATCAGCTTCCCTTTGCCGCAACTGTAATATGTGTGAGTTTGCAAGCAACTGAACTTTCTCCGTGTCTTGCGTTAGGGAGTTGTATAAAAACAAAACTTCCTGGTAGTCATGCTTGTACTTTTCTCGCTCGGAATTCACCTGCTCCCACGATTGCAACTTAGCCGAAAGCTCAGCAGGCATCTTGATGCTATAGTCTAACATGGACTGGAAGCGAGTCTCGAGCTCTGAAAACTGCTGCATGTGATCCATAAAAGCGCGTTCATAAATGGGATTTGGCACTGGGTCAGTCTCTTTATCGAGACCTATATTTTGAGTCTTAAGCAGGTCCTGTAGCTGTGTTTCAAGCATCTGAATACGGCGCTGTCTCACGACGTCAAAGCGCTCGTAGGCTTCCAATCTTGCAGACAGAAGATCAATCTTGCATGCATAATCTTCAACTTGGACCTTCTGATATTCCGAGCTATAGTTTTCCCGATTCAGTGAAAGCTTGGTCGGATTCTCTGAATCAGTACAAATGCCAGATCCACTTGCTAGCTCGTGAGAATCACAATTATACTCATCTTGAAATACTGCCGCATGAATGCCTACACTTGATATTATCTGATGCTGAACTGCATTCTCATCTTCAGTAAACAAGAAATTCATTTGTTGTTCAACGGCGCTAGATTTCAGTAAAAACGATCCATTTCTGTCAAGTTGTTCAAGAGCATCTTCTAGCTCAACGATTTGCTGTTTCTGGGATGATATAGTGGTACGCTGGGCTTGTATTAACGATGAGTAACTGCCTATAAGCTTTAAGAAATGAGAAATCTGTTGGGTCTTGAGTGCAAGAGTTTGAATTTGAGTGTAGTAAAATGCCCGGTTGCATTCGATTGAAGATACTGGATCAATAAGTTTAGCGAGGCATGCCTGCAGTTTGGTGGTATAAACGTGCTCGTATCCAAGAGCATCGTATGTAGGCAGTTCACCATTAGAAGCATTTGACTGTAAGAAAGGTATACTCTGGATGGGGCAATCAGTAGCAATTAATTGCAGGTCCCGTTGTATGGCTTCGAGGTTAGTTTGCTCTTGCGACAATGATGTATGCTTCTGTTTGCTGCCTTTGGATCGGCGAAATGAGAGACGATTGGATTTACGGAAAAAACCTGTGCCTATTTTGAGTGAGCGCGAAATCAATGACTTGGTAGTCTCATAACCAGAGAATGGTTCCACTGAGTTTTCACGTGTGGCGGGGGTATTGGGGGTGCCTACATTGGAAAGTTAGAAACGGGTGCATGGGTATCAAATTATGTGCAAACCGGTGCAAGGTATAAGCAGAGAGGGGACATCAAAGACATTATGGGAGTCAGTCAAAGGCGTGGAGGTTGAGCCTGACCCCAGGGTATATTTCATTGAGGGGTTGGCCATCGTGTCAAAAAGAGGATGCTCAATACGATCGCGGGATATTAAAGAATGCGGGCCGGAGGAATTCAAGGTGACTGGACTCAAGAGCGGAGACTCCGGAAAATCGACTTGAATCTGTTCAACAATGCTGGCTGAAGAGACATCGAGCATGTCGTTGACATCAATGCGACCTCTGCGTCTGTTGGTCATGAAGAGTCGCAAGATTTGAACCTATTGAGCCAATTGGAGGGGTACAAGGCAGTCAATTGGTAACAAGATACTAGGTATTACCGCTTAAAAGACAGAAACTTCCAGTTGGATCCAACCGCGGCTAGTAAATCAATCAGATATGACAAGAGCTAGAATTAATTCACCGACACAGCGCTCAATGGTATAAAGAACTGGGGCCCCTAAATCGTAAGTAAAATCTGAATAGACGAACTAGCAGCCGGTCAAGCTGTCACAGTCACACAAAGCTTTAATTAATAACTGTCAAAGAGAGGGGGTGGAGAGACAAAGTGAGGGAAAGTAAATTCATATCGTTCCAACACTTCCACGGGGGCTATAGAACAATGGATTAGTCAGTGCTTTGTCAGGAAACTGTCTTTCTCCGCTCAGTCCACTGGACCGGGACTTTCATATAAATTGCAGCAAAGATGGCCATATTCTTGTCTCTTTTTTACACCTTCAACTCTTTAATTTCAACTCGAAAAGCTCACTGTCATCTCAATTAAGCTTCAAAATGTCCATTGTCGCCAAGCCCGCCTTCAAGATTTCTCTGGTCCTGGACGAGGCCCAAAGCATCAACACTACCGGCTCTGGTGCTTACAGTAAGTTGCATATGCTCAATTGAGCTGCTCGATGCCAATTGCTAACATTATTAAGACATTGTTAACATCAAGGCTGGTAAGGTCACCACATTGGACCCTGCATTTCCGTTTGACGGTACTGTCATTGCTGGCCGCGACGATATCACTGCCACTGCTACCCACTTTAGCCTGGACTGCAAGGTCTTTGGCAATATTGATGGTGACAAGGGCTTCACCATCTGGTACAATGGCAAGGTTCGTCTTAGCGAGGCTATTGGTGCTTGTCTGCATGGCAAGTCCAACACGACTTCTTTTGAGGAAACCTACATTGTCAATAGCATGACTGTCACTTTGGACAAGGACGTCGACCCCAAGTACCGCTGGGTGGAGAACACCGTTCTTGTCGGCCGCGGTCGCTTCTTTAGATCTGAGGGCGGCACCTTGAACATTGAGTACATTGTTCACGCTGTCCAGGCTTAGAGCGTTTCCTGTTCTGAATTGCTCACTACTCTACAAGTGCCAAAGTAATTTCATGAGATGAACATTAATAAAATGTAACGAATAAACGAATACAAGCAGTTTTCCCCTGAATGCAAGCAAAACGCACTACTGTTTTCTTGATGATGAAGAGGCTGAAGTGCTCGAACAGCATCAACCTGTCCGAAGGGTTTACCAAGTACTGAGAAGCCTAGGGTGATCTCAAGTCATTCACCACGTGATTCTATAAGACTTGATCAACCAAGCCCATGATACCAAGGCAATGCGACTTCTGCAAGAGAGCCAAAAGCATCTGTCTGCATTGAAAAAGCGTTGTGGAAACACACTGGCAGTATCAGTGTGGATTATTGGCTATATATATCCAGTTATAAGTACCACCACGGCCAAGGGCACAGACAACTCGAATCAAAAAAAAAAAAAAAAAAAAAAAACTCTTGTTAACAGCAAAGTGTTACTCTCCTGCGGAAGCCAAGGAATACAGACCGACTATATATGTATATATATATATATATATAGCCAATGCCACAGCAGTGGTGACAACCTCACGTCTACATCCCGCAGCAAGTCAGGCAGCCCACAACTAAAGTTATGATTTAGGCAAATAAGACGCTGAGAGTGGATAATAGTACTAAACGAAATTTCCAGCCTCGTCTCCTGGAGCACATATTATAAACGAACGCGCCACGGATATGCTGCCAATGTAACCTCGAGCACACCTTGCATAGGTCGTGCGCAAAAATGCTTGTTCTTCCTGTTCCTCTAGGCTGTATCGAGGGACTCTCTTGCCCCTTGGGATGATCTTAATTTCTTCTTTTCAATAACTTTCATGGTAGACAACAGGAGCAAAAAGAAAAAAAGGCGGATCTGTGCATGCCTGCTTAATTCATAAACGAATATATATATAAAAATTTATCTTTTGGTTATAACATGTATAACTCCATAGATATATGAATTTGATAGATTTTTTTATTTAAAGGTTGGCTTGTCCTCGAGAGATCTTTGTCAAGCTTTGTCGTCATGTCTGAACTTGTTGCTTCGGCCAGACTCACAGAGTCCAGCATTGAAGTCTATCCTCATGGTTCGTGGCTCACCTCTCTCTGTATCATAGTTTTTACTAACAAGGATCGCATATAGTATCGACTTCAATCCTGTACAATATCCTTGGATTTTGTGGATTTGAATCCCTAGGTTCATCCTTCTCTATTCCATTCGATAATGTGCTGTGGGCAGAGCCCAAGGATCCGCAATCCTCCATCATGACAATCAGCTATGTCAAAAAAGTCTCGTTGACAAAGCTCAAACTGGAGACTATAGACGTGCTATTCAGCTCAAACTTGGCAGAAGCAGTCATTCTCGCGCAGCCAAGAGCCAACCGCAAGATGAATGAAGTGATCTCCAAACTCTCGAAGGAGTCCATGTCCACTCAATATACGGGTACGACAGTAAATGCAGGCGCTAATACTTGCCATCCTGGCAGCGTGAACACCCAAATCGAGCCCCCTTTCGTTCACAGCCAGTTGAAGACGCAAGAGTCTGCATCCACAAGCATGGCCTGTGTCACTGTTCTCACAAATCCAGAGACAGTCAGATCCCTTGCCGACAGTATTTTAGACCGCACTTACGCAGCCCAAAATATTGTCCAGTGCAAACGGTTTCTGGTCTTCATCAATCCGCACAGCGGTCGAGGAAATGCGAGAAAGACGTTTGATACGCAATGCCGCCCGATACTAGAAGCAGCCAGGTGCTCGCTCAATATCGTTGAAACCACGCATCAAGGACACGCAGAGGAAATTGCGCGCAGCACCGACGATCTCTGCAGCATGTATGACGCGATTATTTGCTGCTCAGGGGACGGTATCCCGCACGAACTCATTAACGGGTTTGCTCAGAGGAATCAAGGTGACGCAGCGCAATGTCTAGCATCGCTTCCTATATGCCAATTGCCCTGTGGATCAGGTAATTCAATGTCCATTTCACTAAATGGCACGTCGAGCCCTAGCATTGCGAGCCTGTACATGGTTAAAGGCGTGCATATGCCTGTAGATCTTATGCTCATGACTCAGGGGTCAAACGCCAAACCTACTCTTTCGTTTTTATCGCAAGCGCTAGGCGCCATTGCAGACGCTGACTTGGGGACAGAAAGCCTGCGCTGGATGGGCCCAGCTCGGTTCCTCTTGGGCACTCTTTCTAATACCCTGCAGGGCAAGTCGTATCCCTGTGACATCCATGTCAAGTTTGCGCATCAAACAAAGGAGCAAGTCAAAGAGCACTATTGTGATTTTCCCGAAAAAGCCCCTTCATTAGAGCATGCTTTGCGTAGTGACAAAGACTTGCTGGAACCCCTGTTTGGATCTGTGGCTGATCCAGTTCCAGAAGACTGGGTTCAGATCCCAGACGGCGACCATGTAGCTGTCTTCTATGCTGGCAAGATGCCCTGGATCTCTGAAGACGCCCTCATGTTTCCAGCCACTCTCCCCACGGATGGAACTATTGACATATTCATGTCTCATACCAACCAGATTGGCCCTCTGGCTTCTGTCAAAATGCTGATGGACGTAGAAACCGGCACACACATTAATCACAGCAAAACCTTGTATTCAAAAGCCCTTGCCTACAGACTGGTTCCGAAAAAGAGCAAGGGCTATCTAGCCGTTGACGGCGAATTCTTTCCGCATGAACCGTTCCAAGTTGAAGTGCTCCCAAGTGCTGGTTGTCTATTGTCTCCAACAGGAGTTTACGCCCAGACCGGTTTTTAACCCGCCGCAAACCTGCTTCCTTACATTCTGTTTTCTAATCTCTCTCTAATGTAATTACAAGATCCTAATATTGTAGATGTCAAAGAAATAATTACTATGTGTGTCCTGTTTTTTGTTAATCCTTCATTTTGTCTAAAACAATTACATGGCTTATTTCTTCTTCTCAGCCTCGGCCTCAGCCTTTTCTCTGGCGCGCTTCTCACGGATGCCCTGGTATTTGGCAGTGGAGCGGGCGTCACGGAGGGTTCTGTAAGCGCTGGTGGCCTTGGCCTCAGCAGTGATGGCACGGGGAGCGGTCTCAGCAACAGGCTGGACAATGGGGAAAGAAGCGGCGGCAGAGACCTGCTTGGCGGCAGCAATCTCCTCAGCAGATGCCTCGCCCTTCTTAGCACCCTTCTTAGCGTTTCTGGGGAACAGAATCAGCTTGGCCTTGTAGTCTTGCAGGCGGGCAACGTTGGCCTCGAGTCCCTCAACAGATCGGTTCTGGCGACGGTGGTCGACAGCAATACCGATAGAACGAGCCTGCTTGCGGGCAATACCAGCAGCCTTAAGCTCCTCAAGAGAGAAACCCTTGCCAGCACGAACCTTGCGGTTGTATTTAATGGTGGGAGCACGGACAACAGGTCTCAGCAGGTCAAGAGGACGGGGAGCAACGAGGGCAGCCTTCTTGGCACGGGCAGTACGTCTGCTGGCCTTCTTACCGGGCTGGTCGAAGTGGGTGCGCACGCGCTCCTGCCAGTGCTTTCTGAAATGGTTCTTCTGAAGGGCGTAGTTCTTAGAAATGGCTAGAGGTCGAGCAGTTAGTTTCATTCATCTTCGACAGGCAATCACACCCTGAAGGGGTCCAAGAGTGTGTCCTAAAGTACATCTCACATACCCATTTTTGATGTTTATGGTCGTCTTCGTCTTCGTCGCGGAGAGTCGAAAAAGTCGTCACAAGAAGAGAGAGGAAGTGAGAGGTTTTTTTTCAAAAAGGAAGAAAATGCACACTCAAAAACTGTGTTTTTTTTCTGTTTTTTCACTGTGACCTATAGATTGTTCAACCAGCTTAATTCATGTTATACCCCTCTGGCACCTTTAGATTTTCTCCCTTCTAATTGCTGAGTCAGCGTTTGCTAAGCTTAAAAGTGCTGTAACCCAATTAGGAAATGCAAAGTCACATTTGTTTGGAGAACAACATAACCCTAGCTACGTTTAAAGCCCTAATTGTCTAAGACTCAAGTTCTAAGGTCTATCTGGTCAAAGTTCAGAGATTCAATCGCTCAGATTCATACTATTATACATCTCTATATAAACAGTTATGCTTGCATAGAAGGCGGTCTTTCGGGACCAAATACACGCTTGCCATTGATCATCTTGCCATTCGAGTTGGACGGTGGAGGAGAAAATCGTGGTAGTGGAGTTATTGGTGGTCCGGCGATTGAACCATCTGCTATGCCTTGGACTTGCTTTAAGAGAGAGCTCCAGCCTTGCCGGAACTTCGCTTCTTGGCTGTGGATGGAGCAGCCCTTGTCCGTGCAAGACTTTGTGTGAGTATAATGCTCAAGCCATTCATGGACTGGAACCGAAGTGATATCAAACCCGAGTATCTTTTGAAAGAATTCAGCGGGATTGGGTTGAGCATTGAACCCGCCGTAGAGTTTCTGAGCAGTTTGCTCTGGAGTCAAGGATGCAAAGTCGACTTGCGGCGGTTGTGTTTCCTTGGGTGGTGGTGAGCTAGGTTTTGGCTCAGGCAATAATGCCGTTGGATTTGATTGATCCTCCTCTGGTATGTTTGCTAGGCTAGAGTCAGATGTCGCTGGATGGGTTTTCTCAGCATGTAAAATTGACTCGTTGCCATTTAAATCTTTCTCGCTATCCTTAACACGGAACCCTGCCAACTCAGTTTCTGTATCCCGGAGCTTTTTATCCAGAGTTTTGTTCTGTGCAGTCTTGGCCGCCATCTTGCCATGGAGTTGCGCCATCTCGGCCTCCAGTTTTGCTATCGTAAATTCCAACTGATCGCGCTCAAGGGCTATTGCGCTAGATAATGATTTGTGAGCCGTGAACTGTTTGTGGTATTCTGCAGACATTTCTTCATTCCTTTTGCGTTCCTGAATAAGCACTTCCACATTATCTCGTAGCGTATCACACTCTGCATTAAATTCTTCGTTCCTTTCATTCATACTCGTGGCCAGCTCACTCATTTTGTCGAGATACGTCATCAAATATTCGTCGTTCTCCTGTTTTTTGACCATGTCCTGCGTGGCATTCTTAAAACCCGTTTCCAACCTCTCCAACAAAGACTCCAAGTGGGTGATTTGACTCCGTAGATTAGCCTCAACCTTACTTGACTCCTCCACTTGTCCCGAAAGCACTTCTAACCGCTTCGCATCTGTTTCACCACGTCTTACCTCGCGATCAAGCTTTCCTTGCACAACAAGAGCTTGAAGCTTGTTGACCCTGTTGGCCTGTAGAAAGTATTGTTCTCGTGCTTCATATTGCTCGTAAAAGGCTCTGAGTTTACCACTTAGTAGCTCGGGGTATTCGCGCCTGACAGCCGCCATTTGCTCTTCTACAGGATCTGGATTGCCCTGGATTTCGAACTTTTTAATCATGTCTTGCAGTAATGGATGGTGTTCTAGTTTGGCGGCACTGTAGTCAGAGAGATCGGCTGTGTCGAGTGAATTTATTGGCGGCTCAGACTCTTGCTTAACTTGGACTGTGTCATTTTGCTTTGATAATGCTTTGGTTTGCAATGATTCTTTCTGTAGTTGAGTATTTCGCTTCTCGAGATCTTCCTTTTGTCGCTTAAGGATCTCATTTTCCTTTACCACGTCTGCGTAAGACATATTCTTAATATCTGGTAACGCCGAGCTGACGGATTTTAGGCTTTCTTGAGCTTGTTGTAGTTCTTTTCGTAGTTCTGCCTGGTCATCTGCGATTTTGTTAAGCCATTGAAGAGCGACATCAGATCGAGACTCCAGATTCGTAAAGTCTGCGTTGCTCATCTTTTTTATCACCTCCGTCATTTTTGCTTGTGTATCTCTCAGTCGTTGATTTTCATCTTGGTGTCTTTCGCAGTCTGCGGTCATGAACTGAATCTTGGACTTGAGCGCGCTACACATGGCCGTAAGCCGTTGGTTGGTTAGACCACTTGCCTCCAGCTCGGATTTCAGCTGGGCTTCGGTTTCTACAAGATTGGTCACGACTTTTCTAGAACTGAGAAACTGAACTTCAATGTCGCATAGGTCTTCTCGAAGGTATCGAAAATTCGATGCTAGACGTTCCAGTTTCGCCTCTTTCGTCGGCATCCTTTCTACCTCCGCTTTGACGATTTCTGTTGCTTTCTTATATTCCTCGTCGATACTTCGCTGAAATACTACTTCGTTGAAAGTGTCTTCGTCCAGAGCTGTCATCGTCAGTTTAAGAGCGTACATGAGAGCATTATGATCGAGTTCGGAATCGGAGCCATCCTTTACGCCTTGTCGCCAGCTGTCCCATGATTTGAACCCCGTGAGCTCCTCAAATATTTGATTCTGCTTGGCCAGGTATTCCTCTTTCGAGATGCCGGGCTTGGCTGTGTTATCAGTGGTGGCACCAGTGCCCGAGTTTCGGGATGCGGATGATGCCGTTCCATTGGGCTGTTGCATCAGGCCGTCATAATTAGATGCAGACATGACGAGTAACGGCCTCTTGGGGTGTGGATTAATACATTCAAGTGAAGTTGTTGCGTTGAGTAACGGAACTTGGGTGTGGAAAAGATCCTTTGGTGAACTGCTTAGAGTGCGACCAAAACCAAAAACTTGTGGGTAGAACCCAGTTCAACCCTATAGACCTGCAAAAGGTTTCAACGAAATAAAGCAAACAATGGATTATTTATAGAGTATATAAACGGACATAATTATTAGGTGTAGGCCGAGCAGGTAGTCATGGAACTGTGAGACTTTCAGTCAGGGACAAGCGAGCTTGTCCGTCCATAGTCTGTTAATGCTGGCCTTTTGGCGCCTGAGCACCAGATCGCTCTTCTCCAAATTGAACATGATCAACGCTACTGCAGCAGAAACCAGTATTCAATCCAGAGTTCTTTTGAAAGGTTGAAATCTTTAAAAGAATGGTTATATTGATTTATGTATATAGTGACAGTGATGAGGGAGAAGTGAAAAGTTGGGAGGGAGAGCTTTTCAGGATAGTTACCTGGTCCAACCAGCGTAGGCGACCATTGCAGATGAATCAAAAAGTAGAATTCTCTCATCATCTCATTCAAAGATCTGATTCAACAGCCTTTTACGCAAACTTTGGCTAATATTGTAATTTTTTGGAATTATTGTTAGTCGCGAAATAAGGGCCAGCAAGGATCATTCTCTATCCGTGGTAGAATATCGTATTTGCAAACTGGGACTTTGAACTATAATTATTGCTTCGCTTGCCTTGTGTAATTTCTTTCTGATGGCATAAATATGTGTCTAATTGTGATATTCAGGTAAATACCCTCTTCAAACTATAAGCAACATCAATTTGAATAACAGGCTGTTATAAGTTGTTCGAGTTGAGCTATGCAAGTTAGAGATACTTTGCCATTCTTGAGTGAGAGCCATAACTGTTTGCTTGACCAGTATAGCTCAAACTGTAGAAAGATTTTACAAAGTCAGGGACGGATATTTCTACCTTTAATTAAGTTAAATTGATTCTGTTCCATCTTGACTAATAACACATTTATAAGACTAACTTTTCAATATTTAGAAGTGGTGCAGTAGCTAGTTGTCAATTATTCTCTAATTAATTCAATTCTGATTTTCATAAATCATATATCTTAATATCAAGTATAATCTTTTTACGGCATCTAGCGTACTGGTATAGCTTATATCTAATTTGCGATGGAAGTTATGCTGGCTAAATATTTTCGGCTTAATCTTGATATGGGTTGGATCTAGACATTCGTAAGGCACTAAGTAGATAGTTCATCAATGTTATATCCTATATAATAGACCCTTGCAGAAAATATATTCCAAAATATACAATTCACAGCAATGCTGGTTCTATTTATATACAAATTTTCAATGGCGTTAGATTCTTGATGGATCTGATTCACTGCCAATGCTCTGTTCCAACTCTAGCGAAAGGCATACCTTGCAACCATAATTAATTAAATAGATTGCAATATTCAACTTCAATTGTTCTATTTTATACATGATGACGCAATAAACGTAAGCCAAAGCTCGACGGCTTGATCAGAAGACTTGATCATGACGTGGACTTCGATCTAGAGTGAAGCACCATGATATCAGCAAATCAAGTTCCTTCAAAAACCTCCAACTCAAGCTTTTTCAAGTTAAACTTCTTTCGACACACTATCAAAACCTAGAAAGTAAGATTAGTAGTGTTAAATGTATATAAAATTAAAAGAGATCAACCTTCTGCCAAAAAAAAAACTGATGAACCCAACCAAAACGCCCTAAAACCAACGAAATTATCGAATTTTAAAAAATATCCTAAATTTTAAACAATTTTACATTTTGTTTCACACCAATCCATGATGAAATTCATAAAAACAATAGTTTCAAGCGTTTTTGAAAGTTGATCATATAGTTCCTGTAAAACAACTTCTTTCCATTATCAAAAGTAAAGCGTCAGTGGTTTAGCGGTAAAATTCGTCGTTGCCATCGACGAGCCCCCGGTTCGACTCCGGGCTGACGCATTTTTTTTAATATTTGTTTTTTTGGATTGCACCTCAAACAAAGAAGCAGGTTCTATTGTATTTTTGTAATAAACGTATGAATTTTTTTTTTTGTTTGCTGACAGAAAGATTGACAAGGGTGTTCTCTGTCTTGTATGTTTGGCTTAATTAATGTTAGCAATTGTGGAATAGATATCTGCGAAAGTATATTGGGATCACAAAACGATAAGGAACTGGCGGTGGCCGATAGTCACAATCGATACAATAACCAAACCTCTAACCCTCTTTGTATACGTTCAATTGATATATATACTTGACGAAAGTGAGGTCTACTTTCTAAAGCAGATGTTTGCAAGTTTAAGCAAACTTAAACATGTGGTTTCGGTGTTATTCGGGCTATATAGCAAAGGCAGTAATTCAAAACCTGATCTATGGTCATGAACATATGCCAGACGCCCCTTTTGATGTCTCTGTCTTGAGCATCGGCCGGCCTATGTTTTCAAGGCCAATATTGAGTATACTTGGCGAGTATACTTGAAGCCAATTAATTTGCGTTAACTCAATATATATCTAATTAATATAAAACTGAATATTCAATCGCTTACAAGGTCCTATAAGCAGCTAGTATATATCTATAGTTATAATCTTGAATACGAATTCACAAAAAAATGAAAGGCCTGTTCCACTTCCATGCATGCGGAGCCCTGGCCACTGACATTGCACCTTTTGTCAATTGTTTGGTGCATGCATACAAACAAAGGAACAAAAAAAAATGTTCCACTTTAATCTATAGATCGAGATCCATGGATGTCACTCGATATTAATTTTGCTCATCTATATAGCCTGTCATATTAGGGCAGCTGGTGATTAGGAACCATGCCGGCGTGTTGCTCTCCATGCTATATATATATCAGTCAGCAATTAATTTCATGGTAATCCAGTGACGCCCGACTATATACTAGCTAGCCTGCTAAGCTTGTAGCACTAAGTTGCGATGGGGTTTACTAAAACCAAACCTATTTAGCAGCAGCACCAATTAATGGACTAAACGGTTCTCTATATCTAGCTTGCTTAACTCACTTCTATACCTGTATACCTCTCTTACACCCACTTTCTAACCTCATTATTAAGCTTAGCAGGATACGGCCAAGTTCCGTTCTATAGATAGATAGCAAAAACTCTCCCGCAAAGCTGTGTACTCAAAAAACAAACACCTGCTCGACCCAATGCCGAACCACCACCTCTCCCTCCCAAAACCCCGGATCCTCGAACCGCCTGACAATGGCCGCGTGCGCGTGGTAATGTCTTATGTGAGTCGGGAACTTGAGCCAGGTCAGGGTGTTTAGATTTGAAATGAGTTGGAGTTGGGTCGGTGACAGGTTCCTGAGGGTGGGGGCTTTGCTTGGGGTAGCAGCAGTAGGGGTGGTGGTGCGAGTGTCAGGTGTGGGCGTGGCGGCGGCCGTCGTGCCAGTCGAAACAGATGCCAATCCAGAGGCAAAGGCAGAGGCAGAGGCAGAGGAAGCTAAATCTAGCGCCTGCTCCAAGTCAGGCGAACCCAGCACATGAGGTTGAGACCGTGATTGCTTATAAGTGCTTCTTAGCGTCAGTTCTGGATCGTGACCGCTGTGCACATGTTTGATATACGAGCTAGCGCCACTAGCGTACGCGCTAGGCTCCTCACTCTTAGCTTTGTCACAATCAACATCTGTATCTGACTCCCCCATATTATCAGCTTCACCATCAGCAGTTCCTGTAAGATCAGCAGTAGCATCCATGAGCACCTCAACCACATCTCTAAACGCTTCAAACACAGGTCCCTTCATGAACTGTCGTTTCCTAATCACAGCCAGAGTGGACTGGTACGCGCTTTGACCACAGAACACTGCAAACCAGAGCGGGCCCACCACTGCCACCTTGGCCACCATACCCACAACTCCCCAGACCTGCCAGACTATGTCCTTAGCAGGGTGGCCATTTTCGTCGGCACCGGTGGTGGAGGGCGCTGCGGCCAGGTCAAGCTGCGGAGTTTTGTAGTAATCAAGCACAACACCCTCATAACCCTCCACATATGGGCCACTCAACCTGCCTTCCCGGGCAGCAGGCGCGTATGGGTCACTCACATCCACGCCAGATGTGTACCAACAAGTGCGCGCGTCGTTCACGACATTGCCGTAGAGACACCTGACTTGGAACAGTGACAGTGCTTTATAGAATGGCAGGGCCGGATCGGAAAGACTGAGTAGCAGGGGTCCTGGTTTATTCTTTTGTAAATTATTATTCTTGTCATGCTTGGGTTGGGCGCTGGTTCGAAGGTGTGCGGTGGAAAAAGAGACCCGGTCGACCAAAAACAGCTGCCGACTCGTGTATGCCAGCATGCCAGCTCCAATTCTATTGAACAGTGCTGCTGCGAGGCTGTCAATGATTTGAAACCGGCCAGAACCTGCTCCTGCCCCTGTCACCACCGGCCCCAGCGCCCTGACCCCCACATGTGGCGTGGCAAACGTCACAAAATTGACCGCCTCCAAATCAGTTTCGAACCAGCCTCGCTTGTATAAAAGCCCGAGTGCGTGGCGGGCTATGAGACCGCCGAGGGAGTAGCCGACAATTGAGAATTTGATTTTCTTCTTGTTCTTCTTTTTGGTCTTTCCACTCTTACCATTCACCACCTCGCCCACTAGACCTGCCTCACTTGTATCTGTATCCTTGGCTCTAGGAGAGGCAGTGGTGGCAGAAGCCAGCAGCAGCCGCTCAATTTCACGCTCGACCTCACTCACAACCCGCACCCCACAGACCTCAATTCCGTCGTACGTGTAATAGTGTTCAAAGCTCTTTGCAGCATACACCACCAGCTCTTCTTCCCCCTGTTGGGCTCCCTTCTGGCCATGCCCCGTGGATTGGTTAGCGTACTGAGCTTCAAGCTGAGACTTGAGGTAGCTCATATGCGACACATTGCCTCTCAGTCTATTGTCATTATCATATCAACACGTTAGTCAATTAGCATACACCAATTGAGAAGAAGAAGAAGCAGAAAAAAAAAAAGAAGGAAAGGTCCAGAAACAGATAATGGTCGCGTGCGCGGTTGAGGTGTAACTTACCCATGAACAAGAACAACCAAATGTACCATCGTATATATATGTATACTCAAAGTGGTATGTAAAAAGAGAGAAAATAAATAAAATAAAAATTAGGGGTGCGTGCTGTTATCAATTGCGTGAGTGTCAGGTCCAGGCTTATCTTAATCGTGGTTGCGTTCAGGGCTGGTGATAAGCTGATTTCAACGTGTCAGCGTCGCACATGGGACGATCGTTTTGTTGCCATACTTTCACCTTATTACAGGGGCAAAAAGGATCGCCATTGATTGCTATTGATTGCTGATCGTAAAAAAATATATTTTGGTGTGATTACACAAACTATATCATGAATAAATAAATAAAACAGTGAAAAGACCCCCCGTTGGGCCTCATCTGGTGCGCCGGCCACGCATCCAGCTCCACACCCGCGCCCGCCGCGTGCTCTCGGTGGTTGCAAACGTCGCAATGCTTGATACCGAAAACCGGGCTGCTGGGTTGCGCATAAACCTGCTCTTGGCCGGAGGAGCACAAGGCTCTGCCAGATCCGAGCACACGCTTTCGACGTCCGACGGCTCTGTTGGCCGCACCGTCGCGGGGCTGTCGAAAATCCCGCTGTTGGGGCGGTGACTGACCGACGGCGTGATAGTCTCGTTTGTGGTCGACGACAGCCGGTGAATGGCCTTGATGTGGGCTACGGCTGGGTCGTCGGGAATGCGGGGCACCGGCTCCTTGGCGTCGAGCAAAGGGCCGAGCGTCAAAGAATTAAAGTTGCGGGCCAGGCGGGCGCGGTCCCGGTTGGATGTGGTCGACGCAGAGCTGGCCAGAGAAGTGGTGGAAATGGTGGCAGCCGGCTGCTCCATAATTACGGTATCCTCTTCTTCTTCGATAGTCTCGTCCAAGGCTGTGCTGAGGCCGCGTTTCGACCGCCTTGGTTCTGGCGCCGACTCCGTACGTCTGTGGTTGGCTTTAAACGGGTTGAGCGCAGCGTCCAAATCAATGAGCGGCTCGGGCTCTGGAATGACAAGCTGAATAAGCGGGGCACTCGACAGCTCAGCAGTAGAAACATAGGAAGAAGAAAAGACATGCTCGCCAGAATCTTCCGATGTGCGAAATTCTGGCTCCAAGACAATGGGCTGCTTCTTTTTTCGAAACAGCGCCGTCCATGACTTGCGTTTTTCAATCTGTGGGACTGCTTCCTGGATTTCTGTCGACGAGAGCGACGAAGACGAGCGCATGGGCAATGAAGAGGACGAAAGAGATGCAAAAGTAAGGGCTGGTGACTGGGCCGAGTAGGGCGAGTTTTGGTTCAAAGGGGGATGCAAGTCAAAAAACATGTCCATGGACGTCATGGATGGAGTCGAGGGGGCGTCCAGTGGCTGCCCTAGACTAGTAAAGTCGTGGGAAATGGCAGCTGAGCGACGGTGTGCATGCTTACGATGGGGATTGCTGGCTTTGAGCTGGGAAACCGAGTTTGCTGAGGGTGTTATTGGAAGGGCTGGGATTTCAATGCCAGTGTACTGCCTGGAGTGGGAGTTGACGGCTGATTGAGATTTGTGGGTGTTTGAAGGGACAAAGTCTGGGCGCAGGGGGAAGCTAAACTCTGGAATAGCAAAGGTTGAGGTGAGCTCTAGTGCCATGATGATGTTGGGATGATTTTTTATGCTGTTATTTTTATATTTTTTTTAGTTGATTAACAAAAGAACATGATATTAAAGGAGTGACTAGAATGAATGAACGAATGAATGAATGAAAATGTCGATATGAGGAAGGAATGAATGGAAAGAAGTAAAAAAAAGAAGGAAAGAAAATGGTGAAGAAAAAGGAAAAAAGAATGAAAAGAAGGGGGAATCATGAGGTATAAATACTGGCAGGTATACAATTGTTGCACACAACAATGAACCTTCTATTGGCAAAAGCAATTATATAGAAATAAAGGGAAAAAAGAAATGTTGCAATCCAAAGTGGAATAGTCGCAGTTCCTAATTGGGATATCTCTACTATAGATGGGGTGGTCTATTTACGTGGTCTAGGCGCGACGACCGCTGGTCAAACCAGTCAAACCAGTCAAACCAGTCAAACCAGTCAAACCGGTCAAAATGTTTGGGCGTTGATGAATGTGTTGTATTCTAGCCCCGCGGAAGAATGCTCGGGTATACGACAAAAGATTCTGTCTGAAACAGGCCGAGTCTGTATGATGATCCTTCCCTGTCAGCCAAACCATAGAGTGGACAGCTGGACTATTATAAAAGGTGGTTGGCTATCTGGCGCTTTTCAAGCTTGCAATGTTGAATTTTGTTGTTAAATTTTGTGAGTTTTTCTCAAACAGGCAGCAGCAACGACCATAGTTGTTCCCAATCCAGCCAACTGCCAAGCCAAGCAATTTCTGTGGTTGGTCCTGTTTGGGCAAAAACGCAGCTGAACTTAGTCTGAATCCAAACCGCCTGGATTCCCAAAACAGCACAAAGATGGCTGCTTTGGGATGAACTAAACCCTAAATCGGGCAAGCTGCTGAGTAATTAAGCTGAATTGGTGATCGATATCTCTAAATATTTGATCACAGATATAAATATATCTGAATCTACGCCGCGTCGCGTGTGGGTGGATATTGATATCTATTCATATGTATGTATGTATGTATGTATGTATGGCAAAGAGCGCTGTCGACCTCAGGCGCAAAGTTAACACTTGTGACAGAATTCATATATGACATATGCAAAAGAATTCTTTTTTCTTTTTTTTTTATTGCTATAAATATGGTGGAAGCATATATATATATATGTGGCGATCAAGTCTTAGCTATATAGATCCTATATAGACCTATGAAAGTGAACCCAATGTAGAATAGTCAACATCTCAACAGTTGCTCCTATTTTTAGAGTTTTATAATAAATTGACGCGTAGCTCCATGGGATGAAACAAAAAAAAAAACGCGTTTGGGCTCATAACCCTTTTAAAATTTTAACTTAATTTTAACTTTATTCACTGCATATGCAAACCATGTGTTAACCAACAAAGGGGTTAACCTAACCACGGTACCAGGTTAACAGTTCAGCCGTGCAGTGGCACGTGGTTTGCCAAGGTTCAACATACACCATTCACTTTGCTTTCGTATATACACATGTGGATATGGCTCCTTCTTTTCTGTTTGCTCTCTGTGCTCGTACTCTCTCCACCACACCACAATCCATCACCAGCAGCAATGGAAAAAGAAGAAGAAGAACAACAGACTCTTAGACAGCGCAAGAAGGACGACCTGCCCCCAAGGGAGCGCCCCACGTTGATCAGAGACGAGCCCACAAAGTTCGAGTACGAAAAGGATTTTTCAATCATGGCCGTGTTCAAAGCCATGGTCGGTCTGCTCGCCTTCAACTTCGTGCTCAGCTACTTCATCACAGGAACCCCGCTGTGGGGGTCAGAGACCAAGCTCACCAACCTCCAGTACCTCAAGCACGTTGCCCACAACCCCTGGACGCACGACTCCCGCGTGTTCTCAGAGGAGGAGCTCAGCCGCTACGACGGCACCCAGGGCACCCAGATTCTGGTGGCCCTGAACGGGTCCGTGTACGACGTCTCGTCAAACCCACGGTCGTACGGGCCGCTGGGCGGGTACCATTTCTTTGCGGGGCGAGACGCAGCCCGCGCGTTTGTGACGGGCTGTTTCAAGAGCGATCTGACCCACGACTTGCGGGGACTGGACCAGGAGCAGGCAGGCCAGATTGTCAAGGGTTGGCAGCGGTTCTTTGAGAACTCGCATCGGTACTGGAAGGTGGGCACGGTGGAGCATGCGAGTTTGGACGGGACGCCAGAGTGGCCGGTGTGCGAGAACGGGCGGGCGCAGCCGGAGATTACAAAACCGAAACCGAATTGGATTCTGGAGCATTGATTGACTGACATTGAGTCGGTTATACATGTATATAGAGTAAATATCTACTAAAAAATGCTACTTCTTGGTGAGCCAGAGTTTCATGTCTCTGACCGACTCGTGTGATGTTTTGTACACTGGCAGCCTGTGTGTTAGCAAGCAAACCCAAACTAGTAGGACCATGGTTGGAAAACTTACGCTTGGTCTCGAACTCGTCCAGCTTAAACATGAACTCAGAACTGTTTTCCTTTGCCCCGCGCGGGTTATTTGCAAAGTCGCTTATCTCCAGCGCCCGTCTTTTGATTGTCTATATTTTTTTTTGGTCAGCCTCAACCTCTTGCCCTAAATCAGTAGTAGCGTCTGAAAATACCTCCACCAGCACGTCCAGCAGCTCTTTGTCCTCCACGAGCCCCAGCCACCGCTCCGCCAGCTTGAAATACACGTTCGACAGCAGCCGGATATCGACGTCAAGGGGATCTGTTTTGAGCGCGTTCAGGACTTTGGACGCGAACTCGGGCGGATCGCCGACCTCGATGAACGCGTTATCGGAGTCGGCTGAGATGGTTCTGTTCGATTAGCTCAGCTCACACAACCACACCACGGCAACTCACGTTGACGCTAGCACGCTAGCGAGCCATAGCGGCAGCTCGACTTTGGAGTGTGATTTGAGCTGGAGCGGTCAGGTTATGGTTCAGAATATGGATCAAGGATGGAATGGGACCTTACTTCTTGGCCAATGTTGCCTTGGAGGTAGCCTAGATTGGGCACCGAGATTTGAAAAACACAGGGAATTTTCTAGCGCGTTAGCTTTTACCCCCTATTTTCTTCAAGTATATACCTGGCCGTCGGTTATGATATCGTCAATGTCATAATAGCTGTTTGGCATCTTGGCTATGTATGGAGATGGTAGAAGTTGGGAGGGACAAGATCAAATTTCATTTCTTGACCCACCATGCACCTCTTAGTTTCAGGACCTTACGCGCGCCAGCATGAATCCACAAGACAAGAAAGCAACGCCAGCGGAGGACGTCCCCTACGAATTCCAGCCGCGCCAGCCCAGCGTTGGCACAATGGATAACCCGAAAGGCAATTTCAATCCAAATATCCCAGACGTCCTGCCCCACAATCAGGTACGGTTCAAAAAGCCTCTCCCACTGGGGAATTACAAATGCTAATCGCAGCAGGTCTACTCGATCCAGGTCGGCGAGCAAATGTTCAAACTAAGGTATGTTCTATCATTTGAGCGTAGAAACCAAGCTAACTTTGTAGCGGCGCGTCGCTCTCGTCAGATGGTAGGTCCAATGCTCTGTGCGGTGCACAAACGCTGACTCTCTAGCTCCGTCGTACTTTACTTCCTTCTTCCTCAAGCACCAAAACCTTCCCGAGTCAGAACGTCCCACCCTCTACATTGACCGCTCGCCCAAGGTCTTTGAGTTCATAGTCACGCATCTAAAAGGTAGTGCACTCACTTCAAATAGAGAAATGCTAACAAAAAACAGGCTACTACTGCTCACCCAAAGACGCCGTCGAGTTCGTCTACCTCATCCTTGACGCAAACTACTACTTCCTCCCCCGCCTCATCCACCAACTAGCCAACTCCGAGATCTTCATGCACATCGGCAACCGCTCCTTCAAAATCCCGCGCAACATCTTCTCAAACCCAGGAGATACCCCCAATTTCTTCACCCTCGGGTTTGGCAGCTTCTTTGGGGCCCCCGGCGATTCAGAAAAGGCAAGAACGTTCATCCGCCCCCCGCCAATCGCCCCGCCAACCGTCCCCAACCGAAGTGGAGACCTGTTCAGCGACCTCCTATTGGTCCTCCAGGGCGGCCCCGTCGCCGTCCGCGACGACGAGCACAGGCGCCTCCTCCTCAAAGAGTGCCAATACTACCGGTTCCGAAATCTCGAGCAGCGCCTGCTCGAGCACCGCATTGCTGTCAACCGAGAGCGCCAGACCAAGGAGATCACAATCAATCTCGAAAACATCAAGGTGGAGCAGCTGATACTGCGGCAGGTGAAGCAGCACAGCGGCCAGATGTCCGTGTTCTATCGGCGCCCGTTTGTGGATTCGGAGGACTTTGAGCTGGTGATGCAGGTGCGTGGCGACGAGCAGGCGGTCCTCCTCAAGCACGCGGGTCCCTCGACTCCCGGAGCTGCTGGGCCTGGCAGCGGCAGCGCGCAGCAGTGGGAGGTTGTGTTCTACGACAAGGCCCGCGAAAAGTTCAACAAGGCGGTTTCTTTTCTGATGGAGAAGTTCGGGTTTTGCATGGGCACGGGCATGCACGGGTACCCTGTCTACATGGAGTCAGCGGCTTTAACCGTCAACGGGCGCGACTGGGACCTAGTAGGCGAGGCCGCTGCCTCTGCTGCTGCCTCTGCTGCTGCTTCCGCAGTCGACACAGGTGACGACGGCAGCACGCCCAAGCGACGCAAGCTCTCGGCCACAGCCACAAACCCCGCGTTGCAGGGGTCGCTAAAGCTGGTGTGCCAGCGGTCGCAGTGGCGGATTGTGAAGAGCCAGGCTGAGGGCCAGAACAATATACTGACGCTGCAGCTGCTGACGGCGGAGTGTGTGTCGGGGGCGCGGTACAAAAACAAAACGAGAACGTTTCTCTAACCACTAGAACAATTTTTGCGATTTCAAAGTATTGTGCTTTTTAGCTGTATTCAGAACTTGACCTTGGGCTGATTGCGCGCTCGTTTGTAATACCATCGAGGGCCAAAAATTCCAAGACATCCCCGTTATGTCCCTTGGCCCTATAGCCATTCAACTTTCTTGCATGTCTTCAAGTTATCAGTAGATATCAGAAACATTCATGCGTGCACATTTATATATTGAAACCACCCTCAGCTCTAATCATAACCATTGCCATCGATCTTAAACTTTAATCCTAAAACTTCCCTGGGCCAGATCTGCATCAAACCGCCCACCTATCTAGACTAAGACTGAACTGCAAACTCCATCGACTCAAGCTTGATTGCCCATTCTTAGATGCTTCGAAACTGTCTCGTAATGAACCCCACACGACATCACATATGCACACGCGAGTTAACTTGACACAGTTGTGTCTGTTGTAACCACTGACTTGTGCTTACGTACACTTTGCCGCTCTTTTCCACTCCTCCTCCACTCTATATATATATAATGAAGCTGCTATAGGCAGGAGGTCAGATCTGTGGTGGGCCTTACGCACCCATTGATTTGTTGCTCTTGCTATATATATGTTAATTGCTGCTGTAGTCATATACACAAGCTTGTCAATCGATCGGACCAGATAGCTATATATAGGTACATAAGTAAAGCGCTAGCACCTTTTTGTTTTAGATGAAGACGCGGTGATCCACAAGCGACCTCCAGGTGCAAAACAATAAACCGAGCGTATTTTGGACCTGAATCTGAACCTGGACCTTGAAATTTAATACGACCTGAGCTCGTATACTTTTGAAAATACGCGTTTTGGTTTTAATATATAGTTGATCTCTATGAAAATTTGTAATAGATCAAGAGTATGATCTTCGCTTTGATCATCGTCAAGAGTTGGTTTGATCTGGCCTGGCCAGCATGGTTAACTTGAACGGTAGAATTTGGGAGATCAAAATTCTGGCCCCGGCTACAGTTGGCAGTTGAAGTTGGGAGAAACCAAGCCGGGTAACCTAAAATTTTCAAACCATCTCAATCCGAGATTTCATGATATCTTGCAAAAGACCTAGTCCACCCTTCAGCATCCAACATAGAATAACCTACCAACAGCACCCATGAGCGACTCAGCCGCCGCCGGCACCAAAGACATACGTCTCCACCTTGGCTCAATATCAGCCCAGCTCGCCCAGGACCCGTCCTTTCTCGAGACGCGGCTCGCCAAGTACGGCTCTATACTTCAACCTTTAGAACTCCACCAAAAACCAACCGCGGTTGACTACTTTGGCTACGTGACAGTCCGCATCAGCGGCACCGGATTTGGGCAGCTCAAGAGCGCCCTCAACGGCGTCAAGTTTAAGGGTGCCGTGCTGAGCCTGGCCGAGGCCCGACCCGACTGGAAACAGCGCTGGGAGGCCGACCATGCCGCCAATGCAGACAAGAAGCAGGTGAAGCTGACAAAGGACCAGATAATAAGAAAGTACGAGCACGCAAACCGCGAAATAGACGTGATCCCTGGCCGTGAGCGGACGACAAAGCGTCGGAATAGGAACCAAATGACAGTGCGCGTGATAATAGGCGACAGGAAGAAGATAGTGCAGTGCAATAAGAAGAAGCTTTGGGGGTTCATGAAGGAGAAGCAGCTGGAGCATCTGGTGGCGGAGTATGCGCATGGGAAGTGGAGAGATCATAATGGGGATATAGTTGAGACGGTAGACATGACCGTGAAGCCTGTTAAGAAGACATCAACTTCACAAGCAAGCACAGCGCCGACAGAAAGCGCAAGAGCTGTGAGCGAAGATCTGGAGGACGAAGAGATGAAGGAAGAACGCGAGAGAAACCTGAATATTTTAGAAAGCATGTTTGGGGGTGCAGGTGGCGACGAACAGACTGAGCTAAGGCCGATGAGGACGGACGACAGCGACGATTCAGACTGGGAAGCTATGTCTGGCCAAAAGTTCAAGATCACTGCTGATCCGGATTTTGCTGATCCTGAAGAGGCCATAGAAGAGAAGGCTGAGGAAATAGCAGAGCCAGAGTTGGAAGAATCAGAAGAATCAGAAGAATCATCATCATCATCAGCATCATCATCATCATCATCATCATCAGAAGAAGAAGAAGAGGCAGAAGAGGAATCACAATCAGAGGAAGAGCTTGAGAAAGAAGGAGAGGAAGAAGAGACAGAACCAGCCAAGAACTCCACATCTAAACTACGAGCGCTGTTCAACCCAACCGAAGAAGCCGCGCCCTTTTCTCTCTTTGGCGGCGGCGGCGACGACAACGAGGACATCGACGAGGACATCGTCATGGACGACCCCATTGAAACCCCCGTTATCATTCACGAAGCCCCCGCGCCTTCTGAAAAAACGCAGCAGCCTGCCGCCCGCGTCTACGCAAGCACCAGCAAGGGCCTGTTCTTCCCTCACTTTGACTCGCCGTTCTTAAACTCGCAGTCGCAGGTCGCGGGGCTCGCCAAGTTTGCACTGGACAAAGAGGCTTGGGAGAAGGAGTTTTACGAGCAGAGGGGTGAGTGGAATAGAACACTGAGGAGAAGGAGAAGGGACGTGGTCAGGCAGATCCAGAAAAAGAACCAGGCGAAACGACGGACGGTCGCTATTTAATAGTAACTTACAAAAAAAAAACAAAACCCATGAACTAAAAAAAAAAAACCATAAAAAAAAACTGGAGAATCATAAATAATCATTTCAAATCATCGAATCAGGACAACGGGTTTGGCACCGCTGGACAAAGCGCCTACTCGCTGGACGCCAAACAGCATATAGCTGTTGGCGTCATGCGGTCGGTACACCTTTGGCACAAAAGTCGGGGTCCTGTCCGCCACATTCGCCTCGTCCACCGAGTCTTTGATACTCTTCATCAGCGAGTTGCACATCACATGGTCGAACGGCGTCACCGTAATCGGCTGCTCAATTAAAATATCCTTGCAATGCGAGAACTTGGCCTTGAACACCAAGAAATAGTCAATCCGGTACAGCGGCGCCGCTGTCGTGAACCCGTTGTACGCCACGAACGGAATGTCCGGCCGCAGCTGCGCCACCACGCCGTCCTTGTCCCGCATCTCCGCAAAAGGAAAGTCCATTGTGATCTCGCACCGGTATCCCGTGTCCGCCAGCTTCAGGTCCAGCTGGTTCGTGGCCTTGCACAGCTTGCGCCGCCGCTCAATCGGCTCGTCGCCCTCGTTGTTGTACGTAATCGCCTCCACGACTTGCAGCGACAGCCGCTGCAGCTTGACCTTGCGCGACTTGGCGGCCCAGTCCAGGTTCGGCGAGATCTTGACAAACGACGTGATGCTGTCCTTGGGCCCGAACGACGACTGCGGGATCGAGTACTCGAACTCGACCAGGTGGTCCGGCGAGATGATGTTCCCCCTCACCGGAATATGAAACTGGCCAAACGTGGACAGCTTGTCATACCGCTTGATCCTTACCGGAAACCCCTCGTGGATGGGTTGGAGCTGCTTGCCGAGCTGCACGGACACGAACAGCTGATATGCGGTTTCGACGGACCGTTTGTTGAGGGATATGCTGCCCGGCAGCATTTTGGTCACAGGTAGCGGCAGCTGAAACGCGAGGTCCATGCCGAGGACTTCTTCGTACTTGCGGCCGGCCGTGGACTGGAACAGGTGCAGCTGTTCTCCAATCATGTACGACTGGTCTTTTTTAGGCCCGTTGATGCCTGGTTTCCCGGACGGCGGCTGGATCGAGTCGGTGCGGTACAGGGCTATAAACACCTGCGACACCAGCAGCACATTCAGGTTCGTGCTTCTAATTTCAACTGTTCCTTCCAGCCTTGGCTATTTACGATTGCGAGTGTTAGTTTTGTACTTTCATTAAATGATGTGGTTCGTAAATTCCACTAGCTGGTAGGACACATACCCAGGTCGCTGTGATTCCCGGAAACCCGCGGACTATATCTTGATTCGGCAGGCCTTTAACCTTGATTTCAATCCCATTCGACATTCCAATAATGAAGCTTTACGGGATGTTTTGACAAAGGTTTGGTTGGAGAGCATTTCTTTTCGCCGCGCCTGATTATTTGTTTTCATTAGGGTTAGGTCAGACTCTGAGTCGATATATATATAAGATATCAAGGCGTTTGGGGTCAGAGCTTCCGGAGAGCATAAAGCCTTTTGAGATCGATGTGTAATGTGAAATGAAATCTATGGCGCAATATTTTGTTTGCTTACAGATTTGAGTTGTTTTACTGAAGTGCCATGTAGGGCTATTGCACGAAGCCAGCTGTAGCAGCAGGATATCGTGCTTGGGTGGGTGGATATTGGCAGAGGTAGGCTACTCAAGTCCAGTGGGTGACTCCAAACTTTTGAGCCTGCGATCGCAAGCCTGGGTTTCCCTCAGTAAAACATTCCATATATAATCTTACAAAGAGTATATAGCAAAAGAGCTATAATCTTGTTTGAGATATTTGCTTGTGGTCCATGGTTGCTGTGCTCCATTTTCCAAGCCCACTCATTAATTAACAACCGTCGATAAAGATACGATACATGGAGTCCCAGTAAACTCTTCAATTCAGATATATGACATTTAAACATAAATATCCACTCTTGGTCCAGTCAAAAATGCATTTTACTGCAGTTTATGGGAAAGTAAACAAACAAATTGGCCAAACCTTCGGACAACTGAAGCCATTCATTGTCAAGGAAGGCGTCTTTAGCACGACCAACCACCACATATGGTAGATTTTATGGCTTCACTCACAATAGAATAATTGATCTAAAGTAGTTTATAGACTTTTAGTACATGAAAACAGCGTTAACAAAAGCTCTAAAGTCGTAGTTCAGTCGGATATATCCCAGCAGTTTTGTTGATGAAGCGCGAAATGCACACGAAGGTTGGGACTTTCCTAATCAGGCAAACTGTAAACATGGTCAACTGTGGGCCAAAGAAACGTGGATTTTGCCGCGGTTTCTTGAGCAAAACATCTAAATCTACTCGTCATAAACTAGCGGGCAAGGTAGTAAAAAGATATATGCTCATTTCATAGTAGACTGGGTTTTCAGAGTGGATCTAGTTTCTTGTAACTCATATATATAAACAGTGTGATACCCTGGAGCTTGAAGAGACTTTTCTCTTGTCTAAAGATTCGTAACAAACCAGACAATCTCAACTTGATTTTTTTTGTAAGTTCGTCTTTAATCATCTTTGTCAATTCTTTATTTGTTTTTTCAGGCTGGCTGCTTCAAAAGTCCTTTGTGCTGCTTTGTCAGGGTCCTATTTCCTGTTATTATCCAGTTTTCTATGCCTAACTTTTGTTGATCTCCGTTACTGGTTAGAGTCCAGGACTAACAGCTTCACAGATCGTTACCCAATCTTTGTTCTATGGCACTCAAAAGAACTGGTGGCAGGCCGTTAGGAGCCAGAGAGCTCCCAAACACCTTTGCCACTTCTCCTGCAAGGTACTCTTCTACTCCTAAGCAGGAGAGGACATCTCCTGCATCCAAGATGAATAACGGCCGGTTTGATGCATTTCAGGAAAACGACCTTTCTACCAAATCACCTTCTCGCGTGAGATCCAACGGCCAGGTCAAAAAGTACATTGAAAACATTGAAAACACAAGCCCAGCACCCAGGTCCAACTACAATCCATCACCAATTGCATCTACACCTTCTCAAAGCACAATTGGCAGAGCGGTGCCTGAAGTTACAACGAATGTGTCTAAACAGTCTCACAGGGCTGCACTGGCGCCGGCCAGTCCAAGCACTCCAAAGATTGCCAGAACGCCTTCACAGGTTTCTCAGCTTAGTGCCAAGTTTGAGGGAACTACTTTACAGGAGCCTCAATCCCCTTCTTCATCTTCAGAAGTGTCCCGCAATTCTCCTAGTTCAGGTAGTAACCGTATCAACTCAGTTGCTTCTTCTTCACCTTCACCTTCCCGCACTAGGACAATGGCTTCTAGAGCTTCTCCATTGCCTTATGATTCACAATCTATTCCAACGAAAATGCGGTTTCAAATGCAAGCAGAAACTCCATCCTACTTGTCTAGTCCCACTTCACCGCTAAAAACCCGGCCCGCCTCACCTACTACTTTAAAGGAATTCAATCGTTTTCAGAGCCCAGAGTCTGTTCACGCACAAGCCCGCAGTGAAGCCATTCAATTGTCCAAAATCAAATCAAGATCTCCACCAGCATCGCCTTTCTTAAAACAGGCTGCAACCTGGGAAATCTCTCAGCCTAAAGCTGCATCTAGACCCTACAAACCAATGGCCGAAAACACGTCCAAGATCGAACCGTCAATGCTTGAGAGATCTCGGACTGCAAATACCAAAAAAGCTACTCAGAGATCTACTGCCCAACACTATGAGACACAGCTTCAGAGACTGCCAACAAAGCTGGAACTAAACGGATACTCTCAGCCACCTAGGGTTGAATCTCAATTTCATGAGTCACCTGGGATCCCCCAAGAAGTATTCACACCTAATGACATTTCTGAGCCATTTGGGGTGCCTGCTACACCGGCATCTCTTGGATCATCTATCTCCAGCTGCTCCTCTTACTCTGTTGGCTCTATATCTCGCCATGACACTACTGGCTCCATCAAATCCAACTCTTCTGCATCGTCTACCTACTCTTTCATTGCTGCGCAGCCCTCCCCCAAACTTGGCAAAACTCCCTTGCTGCCTCCTCCTGGCATTGGTCAAACAACTCCATCTATCATTGAGCGCACTCTAGATGAGGAGCAAGCTCAGCCTGACGAAGTGATTCATCATGAATCCCAGGACCCCAAGCAGGCAGGCATTGAAGCGTCTCCAGACTTTGTTCTTGAGGCCAACAAATCAGAGGTTGAAGATGAGACACACGAGGCAGTTTCTGAAGAGTACATTGTCAACCGCCGCAAGCCTGGATCCCCACACTGTCCAGCGCCTGTTCACAAAATCATGGACTGTAGGCAACCGTCTAGCATCGCCAGTTTCCAACCAGACGCAGCTGGCTCCAGGTACAACCTTCACTTAGACGACTGGTCCGCTCCTGCTGCAGCCCCTCGCGTTCAGAGCAGCTTGATCTTCAGCGAAGCCGCGTCCTCCACCCGCCGCAGCAGCGCAAGCAGCACCAGCCAAATGAGCATCAACACCGCGTACACCAACATTACAGTTCCCAGCACTCGCGGCGCCAGCCCTGTCTCCAACAACTTTCTGAGTAAGGGCTCGGCCGCCTCGAATATCAGCGACCCTTTCGAATTCGATTCGGCAACAACGACCACAACACCAACTAAGGTTAGTACACCCATCGACAGGCTACTACAAGACGGCCTGTTCTGCAATATCCTGTTCCTCTACCTTCTGATTATTTATTTAACTGCATGATTCCTTCCTTTTCTTTTATCAAATGGAAAATACTATGAAAACCCATGAAAGTAACAAGTCAATATTGACTTTTGTGCTGACCAATTTGACAGAACTTGATTACATAAACAAATGTGGTTAAGTTGTCATTGCGAGTTTCGTGGTTATTTCGCGTTTGTTTGTTGTTTACATTTCTCATTTCTCATTGCAAACCGATCTCTTTACTAACATTTCAATTTTGGTTTATAAAGTCTACCAACTCTTTGAACTCGTTAGAATCTTCTTCACTAGTTGAACCCGCAGCTAAAGAAAACTCGCTGGTCCGCTATCTCAAGGAACAACTGCAAAGAGGTACACAGCCGGAACAGCAACAGAAACCGGAGCAGCCACAGCAGCCTGAACAACAGCATAAAAAACAGGAACAGCAAGATAAGCAGAAAATTCAGAACAACGCAATCTGTCCGAAACCTCTTCCGAAATCGCCAGAACCTTTTCCCACAGAATTCCAGTCTGAACTGGACCTTTCTTCAGTAGAGGCCACTGCAAAGGCACCAAGACCCATGCCACCCAGACCACCCGTAATTTCATTCCCGGCACCGGTGCCTATACCTCCTCCTCAGAGACACTATTTGCCGAAGGATCAGCCTGGAAGCAACCAGTACTTAGAGTCACCCCATCAGCAGTCACAACAACAACAAGGACCCCGGGAACTGCCGTCACCGGGCCGCAGAAACCAGCCACCCCCCCAGCAGCTGCTCAGCTCACGGCAACTGCAACAAGAGCGGCAGCCCGTGCACACCTGCGCTGTATGCCGCAAGTACATTGACTGCGACGAGCGGGTGGTCCAAACCAATGGCGTGCACCTACACGTCAGCTGTTTTCGGTGTTGGCACTGTCGCATGCAACTCGAGCACTCCCAGTTCTATTTCGTGCAAGAGACGCAGCGCCTCTACTGCCACTTGGACTACCATGAGCTATTTTCGCAGCGGTGCCATTACTGCTCGACCCCGATCGAGGGGAACGCGATATTTGCGCTGGACCACCATTGGCACCCGGGACATTTCTTCTGTGCCCAGTGTAATAAGCCGTTTAAGGAGGAGGAGGATTACTGCATTCTGGGGAACACGGCGTGGTGCGAGCCATGTTATTCGAAGAAAACAGCCCTGAGCTGCTGGAAATGTAAGCGCAAGCTGATGAATGGCGAAGCATGTATTGAAGCACTGGGCAGGAACTGGTGCAATACTTGCTTTTGCTGTGAGGTCTGTACAGAGCCGTTCCAGTCAAGCGAGTTCATTCTTCGTGAAGACGGAACGCTCGTATGCTTACCGTGTGAAGCTCGACGCATTCGAACTGATGTTTGGAAATGAAAGGACGAAGTAATTATTTAATGACATTATAATACTAGCATTTATACATGAAATGAAACTGCAAGAAAAAAGAAGTATACAAATTATAAGGCCCATTCATTGGCCAATGCTCGGTCTGACGTCTGAACGAGAGGGGTGTCAATAGAATCTATCCTGGCTTCGCCACACAGCACACAAGAGGCCAGCAATACCTTATCAATCTCGGCAGTGACCTGCTCCTTTGTCAAAAGCGTTCTGGAATCCGCTGTAATCTGCGAGCCCATCGCACCTCCCGTATTGATCTCGCCAGTTCCTGGAGCAGGGACACCCGTTCGCCTGATCTCTCTAATCTTGTGGATAGCCTTGTAGTCAGACGACTTGAGCACAACCTCCAGCAAACAATCACAGTGGAAAGTGTGCAAACAAGGGAACACGTAAAACTTCTTGGTGGCCACTGGGAACCCACACAGGAAACAGTTCTCGCCAGGCTCGACCAAGGCGTACCGTTTCTCGAAGCGCTGAATTTCGCCACGGATATTCTCGGCCATCTCGACTGATTCATCCATCTCCTTGTTGAGTTGATTAATGCTGGTGCTGTAGACTTCCATCGAAGAGATGATTTCGGTCTTAAAGTCGTCAATGACAGTGAAATCAGGGAAGAGAGGCAGCAAGTCCTCAATCTTCAAAAGCTCACAACGTCCTAGCAGCTCGGACGCCGATTTATATCCATCTTGCTGCTTGACAATGACGTGCCTGGCAACTTGGAGCCACAACGACTTGCGCAGACTGGGGTCATCAACAGGCCGATCTGCGACAAGAGACGCCAGCTCAATGTTGTTATGACTCAAGGCCAAATGTACAGCTTCATCATACAAATCCATCGAGGAATAGATATGCACAGAGGCCTGAACACGATTGTACTTGGTGCACAGTCTCAGGGCAAAATCCGTGTCGTATGAAGGATTCGAGCTGTGCTCTTCCAAAAAGGACACAAGGGGAGCTTCATCCAACGCCGAGTTAGAAGCGTACAGGGCAATCAAAGTGTTGTGAATGATAGCATCTGTTCTCTTCAGATGGTTGATGCAGAACTTCAGGTATCTAATGGCCTGGTTGGACTCTGTCTCTGATGGCCTGTAGCCTTGCATGTAACTGAGAATAGCAGGAATGAACTTCGAGGGCTCAAGCTCTGGATTTCTCATCCAAGTATCCACAGTTGCCTTGGGAGCGTTCACAAGCAGCACCGTTGAATACTTGTAAAAGAGTTTGTCATCATTCTCAACTTGCAAGACTTTCAATGCCTCGCTCCACCTCTCCAAACGCACCCAGTAGTTGAGCACAAAGTGGCGATCATTAATTACACTAGCATAGAAAAGCAACTCCTCTCGCCGACTGTGCGCGGAAATGATTTCGTAAACAATTGACTTGTCTAGATCTGCATTGTTCGCAGTGACAAAATCTTGAAACGACTTGATGACCGCCGCAGATTCACTGGCAATGACAGAGACCGACTTTCTGCGTGGCAGACCTCCATTTGCCACACCATTAGGCTTTGGCTCAACTGGCTCAACTTCTTCGCTAGCTGCTGCATGATCATCCAGAGAATTAAGCTTCTCCATGTAAAGCTCAATGATCCAGCTGGCCAGCATCGTTCTCTGGAGTTGGGCGGTTTTACTCAGAGTCTTTAGCTTCGTAGTCAGATAAAGCTGCAATGCACCGTACTCTTTTGCATCCATAAAAGACAAAGTAACACCCTCAAACGGCTTACTACTCGACCCTAATAACGTTGCCGCCTTCTTGTAATCTTTCTCAGTCAAGCAGTAATCTCCATAAGCAATACAAGCAGCATCGCGAGAATAAGTATCCCTTGCAAGTCGCAGAGCTTCCTCGTAGTTCTTGTTTTCCAGAAACGTCTTCCAAATTTCCCTGTCTTCATCATTTACCACCACTTCATATATGTTTTCCGTCGTATATGCCCAGTAGGTGGAGTTATGGGGATCTGCACATAGTCCAATGAGTGCCTCCTGGGGTCCACATTTAATGATATCCTTAAAGACAATCTGGTTATTCAGTCGGTTTATAGCGTACACTGTTGTACCTGCTAACAAGAGCATGTGGTAGTCGGTTAACATGAGTGATTTCAGTTCCGCAGCACCGCTATCTAGTTCAGTTGCCAGAAACAAATCAGCATCCTTAAACACCTTCTCTTTCGCGGTGCTTGCACTATTTGTGTTTGGCAGTGTTCCATGCAAAATGCCAATACCTGTCAACCAGCCAAAAGACGGACTATAATCAGCGGGGGCCTTAGCAGGATTCGGAGCAATAGAGAGCACTGAATCTAGAGCAGGGTCGAATTGTTCCATTGTAGGTTCTTCACGCTCAAAGAATTTCGGGTACACCGGAATACCATCTGATGTAGAATGTGACGAAACCTTTCCTTGCCAGAAGTAGGCGTTGCCGGATTTCGTACTAGCCATGATTTTTCTAATAGATGGGTCTCTTCCTGTCACAACACTTAGTCCAGTAACAGCATCGCCTGTCGTTGTTTTCCAAACGCGTCGAATGTATCTGTCCTCTCGTTTAAAGTATTCGTCTGAAGGCTCTATGAAGGTTTCCTGAATTGTACCATCAGAAGTTCCTAAAAGAATCTCTCCCGTTGTGCGAGTTGGCCGAGCTGGATTCCAAGCTACACTTGTGATGTGAAGTCCCTTGAGTCTGCCGAGTGGCTTGGCTTTTGTAGACTGAAAATTGAGGCAGTAGTTTTCACCCATTGACGTAGAAATGAGTAGGTGAGAGCCAGTAGGATCTAGGAAAGTTCGCTGGATCTGGCCAATCTCTGAAGACTTTTTTGGCATGTCAATGTCTGCTTTGTTAGATCAGGAAGCTGGTGTGGCATTTGAAACTCACCATCTATGTCTTGTGGATGCTCTAGGTCAATGCGAATGATACGACCCGTTTTGAGAGCCATACACAGAATGTTATTTGCCACTACTAGACTGACAATATTGTTTACTGTGAATTGCAGTTGGACTTTTTCGATGGAAAAGATTGGGGAAGTCTTTCCATTAGGGTCACCATAAGGTTGGCCGAGGCCGGTCGATGCAAAGCCATTGCTGGCATCCATAGAAAATAGAGTTGTATCGATGTCAATTGCCATGCTGAATTACAGATGGTGCCTGAGTTTCGTTCAGTTGAAAGTCCGAGAGAACTGGCATGGACAGTGCCTTTGAAAAGGAAGACATTCACAGTATCGCCCCTAATAAGTGCTGCACAAAGTTGTCAACGTTTTGACGGTTAGGGCACCATATTTTTTTTCCAATCCCAACCGCCAAACCAATACCTTGGGCATCTTGTTCTGGCGGCTTTCTCTTTCACACGAATAAGTTTCTTTGGATCAAACTCCTAGTGCATTCTCCAAGATCCTTTTTCTGGGATACCAATTACAAAATGTCTACTGTTGGAGTGCCAATTAAACTGCTAAACGAAGCCCAGGTAAGCTTGAAATATTGGGAACAATCCTTCGCGATGCTAACAGTTCAGGGCCATATCGTTACGTTAGAGCTCTCGTCCGGCCAGACGTACCGCGGAAAGTTACTAGAGGGTATTTATGCGTTTGGGTTTATATCCGCGTTGCTAACTGACTTAGCTGAGGATAACATGAACGTCCAACTACGTGACGTGACAGTTACTGCCCGTGACGGCAAGGTTACACACTTGGAACAAGTATACGTGCGAGGATCTCACGTTCGATTATTTATTATTCCTGATATGCTGAGGTGAGTTCATTCATGTTTTTCCGAACTTCTTTAATTATCTAACCACAATTTCCAGGCATGCTCCGATGTTTCGACCCAAGACTCTGGCAAAGATTCGAGGATCATTTCCAACGAGAGGACGAGGAGGAGGCATTCGCGGAGGTCGCGGCGGCCAGCAGCAGCAGCAGCAGCAGCGCAGATTCTAAAAGTCTTGGTGTATTAGTTTTCTTTTTAATTTATTCTGCTTCATGTTTGTGTTTGTACATTCACTCAATTCATTTGATACAATTACTTCGAGAAACAAGCTGATATGATGCCACCACGGCCATGTCAGTGCCATTGCGAGCACCTCTGCAAAATATGCTAATAAAAATTTTGCTGGTCTCAGTCTTGACCGACTACTCTTTAAAAAAGCCCTCTTTCTACCCCAGAAACACTGAATAACCCCCACTGTCGTAGCTAAGAGTACCATAACGGGCTTGTGTTTCTCACTCTTTCTTGGCCCGCTCTGCTGACTTAGCAATTGTTGTTCTCATTACATAAGCACACTTAACAAAAAAATATATAAATGTTAGCAGCCGCAATTTTTTGGGATTTTTAGAAAAAACTATCAAAGCATCAAACATCCCAAATCCATGACATTTATTCTTGTTCAACGTTTAAGTTCCCTTATTAAAAACGCGAAAGTTACAGGAAATTGATTATTATTATTTCTAGCACCAAGAGAGTAGTGCTGAGTTTGGGTAGGTCTTTGCCCATTTTGTTTTGCTAGAGGTGGTTTGTACTGACACCTTTTAGAATACGAGGCCCCATCTAGTTTCTTATTGTCAATTCAGATTCATATTCTCATCCTGTGGGCATGTTAACTTACCTGAAGAATTGTCAATTCAGTTTACACCTTTACTCATCCATTTAAATCACACATTTACACACTTACCCGATACCTAAATTGCGTCCAAGCAATTCTCTTCAACAGCATACTGGCGCGTCAACCAGCTCAATACATATCAATGGACACAAGAGACGCGACCCCGTTACGATTGCCTCCATCAACTCTTTTCCCTGTTGTCATTACTGCAATTCTTTGCTCCGAAGAGGAGAAAGTTGAACGCCACAAGCCCATCTTACGGTTTAAATACTGGAATCATGTGGAAGTGCCCGTCAATGAGGCAGAGGGAGAAGCACCGAAAAAGGTAGAAAGAGAGTTTCACTCGTCTTTTGAAACTCCAATTGAAGGAGAGCTAAAGCAATGGAATATCCTTGTGGGGTCCGAAATTAACGACCCCAGCTTTGTTTTAGGAACCATCATCGAGCCTTGCAGCCATTCCGTTCAATATGCTGGCCTATGTGCCCTATGTGGCGCAAGGCTAGATGACCAGGATTACACGGAATTTAATAATTCTGATCGTGCCCCAATTGCTATGGCTCATGACTCAAATGGTTTGACAGTTTCTTTTGACGAGGCGCAAAGAATGGAAAAACTTTCATCTTCACAGCTCTTGAAGAGCAAAAAGCTTATTCTGGTAGTGGACTTGGATCAAACTGTGATCCATGCTGCTGTCGACCCTACTATCGGAGACTGGCAAGCTGACCCCACCAATCCCAATTTCACTGCCGTCAAAGATGTCAAATCTTTCACCCTTCTTGAAGAAGGCTGCATCCCAGGCGTCAATGGCCAGCCGCCAAAACCTCGCCAAACTGTCTACTATGTCAAACTTCGACCTGGTCTCGAAAAATTTCTTGATACCATGTATAGTCTCTACGAAATGCACGTTTACACGATGGCAACTCGTGCTTATGCAGTCGAGATTGCCAAAATAATTGACCCTGAAGGCAAATACTTTGGTGATCGAATCCTGTCGCGCGATGAAAGTGGCAATATACATCAAAAGTCATTACAGCGTTTGTTTCCGGTTTCCACTGCCATGGTTGCCATCATTGACGATCGAGGTGATGTTTGGAAATGGAGCCCAAATCTTATTAAGGTTGTGCCCTACAATTTTTTTGTGGGCATCGGTGATATCAACTCTAACTTTTTACCCCAGCAAAATGCAGTAATCTTACCACCTGACTCCGAAGAACATGCATCTCTCGAGCCACCTCCTGGGGAAGTTGAGGAAAGTACGAGTGACGACAAGGCCACATGTACAGAAGAGTCGCCTGAATCCAAAAATCCCAGTGAGGATGGCACAGCAACCAGCGAGCGGGAAACGACTGAGCAGCCCAAAGAAGGATTAGATGGGCAGGCTGCTTTAGAATTTATGAAAGGGGCTGACAACGACGAGCTTTTAGCGGTACAGTCCTTTGAACGATCACAAATGATTGAATCACAACTGCTGGAGCGACCCCTAGCAAGGCAACAAGAGCTTATTGAGAGGGAATCAGAAACATCATCAGAGGATGACCCGGATAGCACAACTGCAGAGTTAGCGACTGATGCTACTAATGGCCATGTCACTCCTGCTCCACATCACACTCGACAACTTTTGCATAATGGAGATGTTGAATTAGAACATCTTGATTTTGCTCTTTCTTCAGTTCATGAAGAGTATTTCAAGGATTACGAAATATTATTGAAGAAGAAAGGAGGGATTTCGAACATCCGCGAAGAGGACTTGCCAGACTTGGGTGTTATTATGCCTCGCATGAAGAAAAAAGTGTTCAACGATTGTGTAATACTGTTTTCGGGTATTTTGCCACTTGGAACAGATTTGGATCGTGCTGATATTGTGCAATGGGTTCGCAGTTTTGGTGCCATTGTGGTTGCTGAGTTGATTGATACAGTTACGCATGTGATTGCTCGAAAGAATGGAACACGCAAAGTGCGAAAAGCATTTGAGAACCCTGACATCAAAGTTGTTCAGCTTTCTTGGTTGTTTGAGTCAATAGCCAATTGGAAGCGTATGCCTGAAGAAGGACATCTTTTGGAGAAACCTGTTGGAGAGGACGAAAGTCGGCCCATGTCTATAGGTGAATTTTTGGACTCACCCAGCCTCTTTCGTCCCGAGGATAATATTGAGGATATTGAAACAGATTCTTTCGTCATGTCACTAAATGACGGTAACATTGACTGGAATGAAATCAACAAAGAACTGGACGAGTTCATGAATTCGACTGATGACGAAGATGACGAGGACAAAAGCGAGAGTGGCAGTAGCGATAATGATAGCGACAGCAGTGACGATGACGATGACGATGACGATGACGATGACGACGACTCTGAAGATGACGATCAAGAAGATGCAGAGGAGTCAGAGGAAGACGAGGAGATTACCGCTAGTGGCCAAACTAGTCGAAAAACTGTGGGTGCCAAGAGACTTCCAGACGAATCCCCCTCGGAAGAATCTCGCAAACGCTCTCGGTCACCAGGTGACGAGCAAAACGGCAGCGATGAAACCGCTAAGCGCACTCGAGTGGAGGAAGGAGTTGGCTCTGCTACGAAAGCAGTAGAACCCGAAGATGATGAAGATGATGATGATGATGACTTTGATGATTTTGCAGCTGAACTTGAGAATGGATTGCGTTAGAGGAGATAGTTTGGAAGGTCTAGTGGACTGTGTAAGCTATATTTAGTTGAGTTGTTCTTGTAAATGTTTCTTGAAATGAATTATGACTCTTGCGATACCTCAAATGAAGGAGAGCTTCATAGAATATAACAGTTGATATAACTATACCTGTAGCTTAGATTTGCTACCAGGCTTCGAATTGAATTATGGCGCCCATAACATCGTGCGGACTATAGTCAATTCAGCTAGGAGGAGATTTGACATTGGGAGAAATGTTTGTGCTTTTCTACGTTTCACCACCAACACTTGAAAAAATCTCATCAAGAATTGAAACTTTTAGCTATTCCGGCCAGTCTTTTAGTCTTCAATAAATACGAAGTGATACCTATTAATAGAGTGGGTAATGGAAAAGCAACCGACTCGAGTTTTGTTTGTAGGAAACATTCCTTATGAGCTCGGCGATGAGCAAGTTTTAGGTATGGTTTCAGCACGCGCTTGTCAGGTGAAAATTTAAAATATATCTAACCCACCCTGTTTTGATAGCAATTGTAAATTCAGTCGGACCCGTGAACCGGTTCCGGTTAGTCCAGGATCGCGATAAAGGACGGTCCAAGGGGTATTGCTTTGTGGAGTACGTGACTCTGGAATCGGCAATTCAAGGTGTTCAGAGATTCAACACGCTGCAGATTGGAAATAGAACGCTGAGGGCGGATTTCACGAATGAATTTAGTTCAAATGAATTTGGCGGCAGCGGCAGCGGCGGTGGTGGCGGACAGGGCCAGGGAGGGGGCATGCGAGGAGGAAACCAGGGACAAGGTGGCATGAAGAAGAACCAAGGCGCCGGCATGGGAGTAGGAGGAGGCAACTGGGGACAGGGAGGAGGAATGGGCAATAGTTCTTTTGGAAATAAACAACAAATGCCTCAGAGTGGTGGATATAACGGTCAGAACATGAATATGAACATGGGCGTCCAAGGGCAAAACCAAGCATACAATAACTACAACGGTAGTGGATTCAATAACCAGAACCAGCAGCAGAACCAACACCAGACCCATAATCAGAACCAGAGTCAGGTTAATGCACAAGATCCGACGAAACTACAAGTGCCAAACGAAATCTCACAGACGCTAAGCCAGCTGGCGCCACCAGACCTCCTGCAATTTTTATCGAGCTCCACAGAATTGTTACGCCAAAACCCAGTTCAGATGATGGAGGTTTTCCGCAGCAATCCAGTCTTAACCTACGCTGTTCTCCAGGCTCTCTTGCTTATGGGCCTCGTCGACAACACAGTCGTGGCTAAAGTTGTGAATGCAGCCGCCGCCGGAGCACCTTACAATTTTTTAGAAGACTTACCCAACATCCAGCACCAGCAACAAGTACAGCAGCAGCAGCTGCTGGAGCAACAGCAGCAGGAACAGCAAATGAGTATGGGCGACAATAGGTCGATGTCAGACTCGCCGATGCCGCCTCCGCCCCCGCCGTCAGAAATGCCACAGCAGCAACAGCAGGTTGATCCGAACCAGGCGGCGCTGATTTCGCAGGTGCTCAAGTTGTCGGAAGAGCAAATCAGCATGCTGCCTCCGGATCAACAAGCGGTAATTCGACAGTTGAAGGCTTCTTACCAAGGGTAGCTTTGAACTGGATCTCAGGAAAGCATGTTAGCAAGAACAAATGCCTAGCACGGACTGCTACATACTCAAGGATGGGCTCGCTTCGCGGGAATCAAGGTGCATTAGATTATGTTTTATATTATTTTATTTATGATTACCCGAATTCTGTAAATACGGTCCTATATTTTCATAATTCCTTCGAACTAGTTAGTCGAAATATGTGGGCCTTTGAACCTGAAGGTGCAGATGATACATTGGTGTTTGTGAAGCACATGCTAGTATTATTAAAAATTTATGCTGAGATACAGCCGTGCAAATGTGTATAATGGTAACAAATAAAAACAAGCATTATAAATAACAATTGATCAAGGTGGTTTGATTCAACAAAATGATTTCTAGTGGGCGAGATTGCGATATATCACGCAAACTCTTGTCGCAAAGGATGCATCCCATCGGCTCTAGTCTTCTTCTGGGCAGCTTTCTCCCTCTTCTTGAACTGATATGCCATGCCCTGAATTGCCAGGTCTAGATCCAGATCAAAGGGCGACTGGTTCGAGGCAAACCCAGCGCCAGCTCCGAAAGGGTACGGCGAGTCCCAGCACCGGTCTTGGAAAACCCGGCGGCTAGCATGAGTGCTTAAATGATGTTGCTGCTGCTGCTGCTGCTGCTGCTGCTGCCCAGTCTGGGCAGGGAGGTCAAATCGTTTGGGTTGAGTGCGGATCATGATGAGCTTGGCCATGAACTGGCCCCGAGGCAGAACTGTACCATCACCCTGCATAACCTTGTTTACATAGAGGGAACATGCTGCCTGCATAGAAAGGTAGCTGGGTGTGGTGCTATGCTTTGGGTACATGCTGTTGCTAATGTTAGTATTGTTGGTAGTGTCGCTTCCATACACAGGGTGTGAATTCGACGAGGTGAAAATGGCGCTTTGCGTACTCAATCGGTGCAAATTTCGGCGATAAGAGGCATGTCTGCTCAAACCAGAAGTCAATATTTGCGATTGCCGGCGGCTTGGCGAGGCACCCGAGACACTCGCGAGACGCTTTATATGAACGCGCGGTATAGACTCAAAAGCCCAGCGAGCTTTGTTCCGCTCCTGCTGGCGTCGCAACTGAACTATCGTATGCCGCTCTTTGACCCTGTAGTTTGCGATTTCGTTTGCTAGTTGGTACACATGAACTGGGTCATCGATGCATGTCACGTTTCGCCAGCTACTGTGGAGCAATTCAGGGTGTCTTGGGACTTTGCCGACTAACCCCTGACGAGGGCTGTTGTGAACTGGAGACGAGCTAAACGAACCTGGCGACTTTTTTGCATCATCGCCTTCTTCTATAGGAGTTGACAAGCTGGTTAGGCTGGTTCGGGATTCAGATTTCAAGCGGCACCAGGGGTGTTGTTGTTCTTCAGTGATTGAGCTAGTCCGTGAGATCCGCCGCTTGTTGCTGCGGAACCCATCTGAGTACCTGCGATACAACTCACTAGCGCCATGCGTGCTACCGGCATGAAGCTTGTGGATGTCGCTATACTTCACCGGAGGCTTTTCTGTTTTGATATTTGGTTTGTCTTGAAGAATGTTGGGCTCCACAATCAAGTTAGAGTTCTGATCCACTCCTGCTGTACTGGGAACAATTTCTAGAGGTTGCTGGCTATATTTCATGAATGTGGGGGACTGTACCGCATTTTCTGAATGGCACAGTAAATTGACAATCCCATCGATTTCCTCAATGCTAAGAGTTGGATCAAATGAGTGCAAAGGGGGGAGACCATGGAAGTCTAAGACGGATGCTCGAGGGGTCCCAAATGTAGTTGTGTCATCATCATCTGGTCTCGGGGTATACGAGAAGGACTGAATAGGCTTTGGTCGCGATAGTTTGCTCGTGAGTTTCCGGGATATGGTGACTTTCCACGAAATGGGAGGCTGATTTAAAGGGGCTGTTGCAGACACATCTGCCTTATGTTGTTTGTAATTAGAAGAAGCAGGGCTTGGAGAAAGGCGAAGGCCTAAGGGATCTTGTGCAGATGATGTCAGAAAGGACTTTTTCTGCTTAGTGAATGTACCAAGAAAGACCTTTACCTTGAGAGAGCTCTTCCTGCTGCTGAAAGGCTCATCTCTTGGTGAGTCCATTGCAATTGTTGGAGGTGTAGAAATATATTTCAGGAGAAAATCAGGGAATAGGCTTGAATTTGAATATATAGCCAAAGTTATAATCGAGATCGTCCATCACTACCTGCGGCTAGCTGTAAGGAATGTAAAACCCACCGTAAACTTAAGACCTCAGTATTATAAGCGACATTGTGGAGCTGTGCAGTCAAACTGTACTGTGCCTTTAATTGAACTTTTTTCATGCAGCCAGATTGTTGTCCTGCACCCTGATAGAAGCGTGCCCAATGCACGATCTTTCTGCAATGATCAAGTCAACTGTATATATACTGAACAGTGCAGCATGTACAATACATTTGCTTGCTGAAATTGTGCGCCTCCACCAATAGATCCCAAAAACGGCTTGGATTTCCTTCAATATTGCCCTGCTTTCAGTTAGGCCTTCTGGCTCTTTGGCCGTGAGAGGCTGAACCCGGAAAAGCTTCGTCAACAAAAATTGAAACACCTTGGAACTCAGATAAATATTGACAATGAAGTATGCCTCAGTATAATGCTGGAAAGATAAAACTCCACTTGATAAACAAACAAAAACAAACCCCAAGCGAGATGCACTGGCAACAGTGCTATAGCTTGCTTGCTTGCATGCTAGATATGGGACCAACTATGGTTTCAGAGACCAGGGCCCACTCAAAGGGACGATGTTTCAAGTTAGACAGAATGTTATGGAGGACAATCAATCAGCGTTGAACTGCGAACTTCTTTGACATATAAACGCCCAGATATACAGCATAAAGGATATGATGTTGATTTGACACAGATATGTGCTTCAGTAAATGTCGAGATAATCCTGCTGGTTTAGCGAGTTTTCGCTGGTCATTAAAACAGCCCAGCCCTGACCAGTCGCTATTGCAATGTAAGACCATGGCACGTCGTTCCCAACGCTTTGGAGCATACTCTTCCCCTTATTTAATAACTATGCACTGCCAATTTCTTCTCCTTCCAAGTCCCAGTCCAGTTGTCCCTCGCCCTTACTCCTGGTCTAGTCACAGAAATATCCAAAACCTCAGGGCCATTGAAATGACAAACGGCCTGACCTGTTGAAGATCGTGCCCAGACATGGAATTTCTACTCAGTAGTGTGCCCGCTTATTTTTGCCGCCAGTAAGCGCGGGTTAGGGCCATTAGTATTTCAACATCGAACATGACCATGGCGTGGCTGTCTCTGGCCAAGAAAATCTTCACCTCTTCACCTCCTCTCCTTCAGCACACTCAACAAACTCTACCCAAACATGCCTGGAAACTCTCAAATTCTAGAGTCCATTCTGGACCAGATTGGAAACACTCCCATGGTTAAGCTTAACCGAATTCCTCAGTCTCTGGGCATTGAGGCTACAATTTTGGCCAAGGTCGAGCTGTTCAACGCCGGTGGCTCCGTCAAGGACCGCATTGCTAAACGCATGGTGCTAGAGGCGGAGAAGTCTGGCCGTATCAAGCCTGGCTACACTCTGATTGAGCCGACCTCCGGTAATACCGGTATTGGTTTGGCTCTGGTTGGAGCTGTGCGCGGTTACAGAACCATCATCACCCTTCCTGAAAAAATGTCAAATGAAAAGGTCGCCGTGTTGAAGGCTTTGGGCGCTGAAATTGTGCGTACCCCCACCGAGGCTGCTTGGGATTCTCCCGAGTCTCACATTGGTGTTGCCAAGCGCCTGGAGAAGGAAATTCCCAATGCCGTGATTTTGGATCAGTACTCCAATGTCAGCAACCCTGATGCGCACGAGTTTGGAACTGGTGAGGAGATCTGGGAGCAGACCGGAGGCAAGATTGACGTTCTTGTCGCTGGCGCCGGTACCGGTGGTACCATCTCGGGTATTTCCAAGGCCCTTAAGAAGCACAACCCCAAGATCAGGGTTGTTGGTGCTGATCCCAAGGGCTCAATTCTTGCCGTCCCCGAGACCTTGAACTCTAGCGGTGTTGGCTCTTACCAGGTTGAAGGTATTGGCTATGATTTCATTCCCGATGTTCTCGACAGATCATACGTTGACGAGTGGATCAAGACTGATGACAGAGAATCATTCCTGCTGGCTCGCAGGCTGATCCGCGAGGAGGGTATTCTCGTCGGTGGTTCCAGTGGTAGCGCTCTTGCTGCTGCTTTGCAGGTTGCCAAGGGTCTCTCCAAGGACGACGTCGTTGTTGTCGTTCTCCCTGACTCTGTGCGCTCATACTTGACCAAGTTTGTGGACGAGGACTGGATGAAGTTCAATGGCTTCGTTGATGACCAGACTCTGAAGGAGCAGGCCAAAAAGAAGTCTCAGTACAAGGGTGCTACCATTGCTGATCTGAACCTGAAGCCTGTTGTTACGGTCAAGGCTTCTAGCCCTACCTCTGCCGCTATCGAGCTTCTCCGTGAGAAAGGTTTCGATCAATTGCCAGTCGCCAACGACTCTGGCAAGCTTGTTGGTCTCGTCACTCTCGGTAACTTGTTGTCTTTCCTGTCACGCGGCCGAGCCAACCTCGATACCAAGATCCAAGACGTCATGATTGACTTCCGCCAGCTTGCCGAGTTCAAGTCCGACCCCGTTGAGTCCTCATTGAGCATAGGCACTCCTGCCGTCAAGCCCAAGCAAGCTGGCAAGAGTTTTGCGGAGATCACAGTTGAAACCCCGTTGTCGGCACTCCAGAGATTCTTTGAGCACAAATCATCGGCAGTCGTGACCGAGAGAGATGGTTCCTCTGTCAAGCCTGTGCATGTTGTCACCAAGGTCGATCTGCTTGCTTACCTTGCTAAGAACGGCGGATTTTCTTAGATTATGTAGGATATTTATATGTAGACTACGCTGTAATTTTATTCTGTAATTTTATCGGTTCGAGATAGAACTGTGAGTTCTTGTTGGTCATTATGTTGATCCACGACGAGTAGGAGCGTTAGTTGGGAGTCATTCCTTCTTGTCCTTGCAAAATAATCGAACAATGAAATCAAACCTTCCTAGTTGCACCATACTCTCTTTCAAGCCTCCAAAATGCATACTCATCATTCTCATTCCGGCCAGTACGTTCAACATGCCAAGGACTCACTGGAAGACGTTGTGGAGTCCGCAATTGCAAAAGAGTTCAAGATCTTTTGTTTGACCGAGCACATGCCTCGATATCATGCCTCTGATCTTTATCCCGAAGAAGTCCAGTCGAAAACAGAGCCTCAAGACCTGATCAACACTTTCGAGGAATACTACAAGCATGCAAAGCGGCTTCAAGCTAAGGTCAACGAGGACGACACCAACGAGCTCAAGATTTTAGTCGGGTTTGAGGCCGAAGGCTTGTCACAAGAGTACATGGCCAAGATCAATGAACTTAAAAGCTCGCATGAGTTTGATCTAGTTGTAGGGTCAGTTCACCATGTCCACGGCGTCCCAATTGATTTTGATGCCGCGCTTTGGACCGAGGCGGCCCGCGTTTCGTTTGAGCGCTCCACAGTCCCTGGCGTTGAGTCTAGTGAGCATACTCTGACCGAAGCCGTGTTTATGGATTTTTTCGATTTGCAGTACACCATGCTGACCCAAGTCAATCCAACCATCGTCGGCCACTTTGATCTAATCCGCCTATTTGCGCCTCCAAAGTATTTGCTGCCTGGATCACTGGAAACGTACTGGCCGACTACCGTGTGGACCAGAATTTTACGAAACGTGCGCTACGCCATTTCGATTGGAGCTCTCTTCGAGCTCAATTCTTCAGCCATTCGAAAAGGCTGGGATACACCGTACCCACGACCTGATATTGCTCGCATGATCATCCAGGAAGGCGGTAAGTTCTGTTTATCGGACGACTCTCACGGTACTGCACAAGTCGGCCTCAACTTGCACAAGTGCGTCGATTACATGTCCGAGCTTAATGTGACTCAATTACACTATTTAGATCTTGAGAATGGCAAAACAATCGTTAAGAGCATGTCGTTAGAAGAAGTCAAGGCAGATCCTTTCTGGATCCCATACAAGCACCTTTAGGGTCAAGCCACTTTATTATTAGATTCATACAAATAATTTATTTAACATCATACAGATACTCTTTCATTAATAAGATCGGCCAAACAGAGTATGGAACTTGGCAGCTTCACCGCAGCCCACACACTTAGCTCCGGCCTTGAGCTCGGGCTGCTCAAATGGAATACACAGCGACTTGGCACCCATGGAAGGAGCCTTCTCGTCAACTTCCTCACCCTCCTCTTGGCGGGCAGTGCGGTCCTTGATAGAATCCTCACACTCCATGCCACCGCAGAAAGGAGCCATGACAATGCACTTGCTGTTAAGAGCAGGAACAAACTCCTCAAGAGCCTCCACATGCTTGATGTGCGAGTTCAAGAGGTCCTGAGCCCTGGCAAGCATATCCTTCTGGATGGTCTCGAGCAGCTCCTGGACAGCAGCTGCAAACTTGTCGTTCAGAGGAATGACGGTCTTGACACCAGTGTCACGGCGGACTGCAACAACCTGGTTCTTCTTCATGTCAGCGGGGCCATACTCAATACGGATGGGGACACCGCGCAGTTCCCAGTCAGCGAACTTCCAGCCAGGAGAGTAGTTATCACGAATATCACCCGTGACTCTGACACCAGCCTTCTTGAGGGTAGCCTCAATATCCAGAACACCGTCCTTAATGGCCTTCTTCTCCTCAGCCGAGGTCTTGACGGTCAAACCACAGGGAATGACAACAGTCTGCAACTCAGCGACACGAGGAGGTAGAACAAGACCCTTGTTGTCAGAGTGGACCATGACCATGACACCGATGACACGAGTGGAAAGACCCCAGGAGTTCTGCCACACGAAAATCTTATCCTTATCAGGGCCTTCAGGGTTCTCAACGGCAATGTTGAACATCTTGGAAAAGTTCTGACCAAGACAGTGGGAGGTACCACCCTGAATACCACGGCCAGTAGTAGGAATGTAACCTTCAACGGTAGTAGTAAAGTAACCACCAGCAAACTTCTCATTCTCAGTCTTCTTTCCCTTGATGACAGGGACAGCCAAAAGCTCGTGGTAGACATCAGAGTACCAGTCAAGAATCTGCAGAACCTCCTTGTGAGCCTCCTCAAGAGTCAGGTGGGCAGTGTGACCCTCCTGCCACAGGAACTCTCTAGTACGAAGGAAAGGCTGAGGGTGCTTGAACTCCCATCGAACAACGGAGTTCCACTGGTTGAGCTTGAGAGGAAGATCTCTGTGGGATCGGATCCACTTGGCGTAGTAAGGATACATGACAGTTTCAGAGGTAGGTCGAATGGCAATGGGCTCCTCAAGTTCACTCTTACCAGCCTTAGTGACCCACGCCACTTCGGGAGCAAATCCTTCAATATGGTCCTTCTCCTTTTCCAAAACACGCGATGAGACAAACATGGGGAAGTAGGAACCCTTAACACCAATGCTCTTAATGCGCTCGTCAAAATAAGCCTGGATCTTCTCCCAAATGGAGTATGAGGCAGGACGCATAATGTAACATCCAGAAACGTCATAGTAGTCCAGCATCTCACCCTTGGTCAAGACCTGACTGTACCAACCTGGGAAATCGAGATCCTTATCGGCAGTGATACCAATCAAAGCAGCACCTTCGATCTTACCATCATCCTTGGGAGCAGCAGGCTTGGAGGTCTTTGCAGGAGCAGCGGCAGGAGCAGCAGTGGCAGTAAAATCGACTGAAATGAGCTCAGCGCCAGTGCTCTTCAGATATGAAATCAAGTCACCAGCCTTGATGAAAGCAGTCTTAGCAGCTGCGAAGGGATGGACAGCCAAAACAGTCTCAGAAGAGGCCTCAATGGCGGCATCGAGGACAACCTTGATCTTTGAAGCGTTCTCGGAAGTAATCGAAAGAGCACTCACGTCGGTAGGAGCAATTCCACCAAAAAAGGAAGCAACCAAATCAGCTGCTGCCATGCGAGGATCTTTAACATTGGCGGCCTTGGCTACTACGGAAGAGGGGGTAGCAGAGTCATTGAGGGCGATCAAGACAACAGGAACGGGCTCTTGGGACTTGGCGGTTTTTGGCTTGAAAACCAAGGTCTTGGTCAAGGCGTAGTCCTTGACAGAGCTGTTGGTAGACTTGAGAATTGACGCCCACTCGTCGTTGTTGGCAGGGGCGTCATGAGTCAACACCTTACCTTGCAAAGAGAGACCCTTGAGCTGATCCTCTATAGTAGCCATTGAATAAATAAATAAGGTTGAAAAAGAAGGTATAAACTAAGCAGAACAAAAGCCACCGAGCCAGTAATCGGCAATGCTGATTGTAATGGAGATGAAAGATTGATGGAAGAATGAAAAGGAGAGTAAGAAAAAATGTGATTCAAAAAAAAAAAAATTTGTGTGGAGAATATAAGAGCTTGAGTTGGCCACAAATTTCACTCTTATCTGGCGGACTGAGATGTACGCAGGGCTTGATGTTACACATGTATCCTGGATGAGTCTTTTGAGGAGGATGAGGCGATTCAAGACGACAGAGTAGTAAAAAGCTAAGAATGAGGATCCATGATGATGATGGTGGAAAAGAGTGGATTCATTGGATTCACAAGGAGTCGTTTGTTTCAGTAGAGTTTGTTACTGGTGAAACTCAGTTGTGGACAGACAACTCGCTTCATAGTAGGTAGAGACAAACCTCAACTTTGTTGAAATTTTCGCCTAATATCAAGGCTCAGGTGAGATATCCACGCGTGAAGGATGCTGTTTCATTGCAAAACATTACAGAATTTATTAGTTAGCTACTTTAAACAGACACTACTATTGAAACCAAAGACCGGGGAGAAGAAAAATAAATAAAATCATAAAAACTCATGCAATGTAATCACAAAGATTGTAAAAAAGAACGGTCAACCAAAAGGGAAACAAAAAAAAAACAACCAAACACAAAAACACTAAGAAGCAACCGCCAAATGCACTTCAGACCTGCGGCCAAGAGCATAGCCTGCACTAAAAGAGAGCCCTGCTACTAAAGAGATGCCAGCTGCAGCAAGTGACACGGTCGAAAGATCAACTTGGCCAAAGGGCCCACTTCCAGATGAATTATTATAACCAGGCCGAGAATTTTTCCGACGGCGGCGGTTATGAGGAGTTGAGGGGTTAGAGGTAGATGTAGATGATGACCTAGATGAGCGAGGCGACCGCGTCGCACTGGAAGACGACACAGACTGCACAATAAAAGTTTGGTGAGAAGATATTAAATGCTCTTCACTTGGACTGGTTGCTGTTCTGTCGGTTTTGCTGGACCCTGTTCTTCGTTGATCCATTTCTGATTCAGGTACCAAACATACTGTATTCAGCCGCACGGAAGATGACTTGTGTTCAACCCGGTCAGTAGCCCCCTTTCGGTGACTATTACCGTGAAGTAATGTAGAGAAAGACGCCCTCAAGTCAATATCAGATGGTGGGCGAGGTCCCAGCATTTTACTTCTGTGAGAGGAACACAAAGCGACTGTTGACTGGCGGGGGTGTTGGCGGGGAAAGCGACGACGAGATGCAAAATTCTGAGGGTCCTCGTCATCGCAGCTTTCCCCGTCTTCCGCAAAGCTATCATAGTCAAGCTCTCGGATCAAACTATTGTTGAGACTGTTATCCTCGTCGCTACTAGCGCCAAAAGGCTGCACCTGTTCGCGTTGCTGTGCGGGTGGCGCAGATCCGTTGTATTCGCTTGAGAAGATGACACTCTCTAGCGTCAAATCTTCTTCTATATCAATGTAAACAGTTGCTGGAAGAGGGTTTGCTGGGTTTTGTCTCGCTCTTTTCATAGTGCTGGTGGCAAATGTTTTCTCTTGCCTTGCACCGCGTGGGACCCCTTGTCGTGCATTTGTGGAGTTGTTGGGAATTGAACGGCTGGGTTGATTGTGGCCAGCATTCACATCAATCCAAGATCCTAACGATGTCAGTCAAGATGATGCCAGTCAGAGTTGATACTTACCTTCCATTGCAGTAGCAATCTGTTCAGCATATTCTTCTCTTGAGGACTTTTTGTTCATTTTCAAATCATGTAACGATTTATAGTAAGAAGTGAGTAAGTTAAGAGAAGAGATTTAGTCTAGAGGATATAAATGTAAGGAGGTGACTAATGGCTGGGTCAGCTGGGAGGTCAGTCTCACAATTACGTTAATCATAAATTTAGCGTAAGATCCAGTATTGAATGTGGAATTTATCGCCTTTCTTTGACATGAAAGCACGTTTAATAACCCGTGAAGAACTGCTGAACATATCTCATCACTTCATCTATTATGCCTCGATGATCAGACATACTTCAGAGCAACTCCTGAGACCAAATAGGCACCGATACCACCTATTACAACTTGTACTATGGTCATCAAAATGTCCGAAGGTAGGGCGCCAAATAAGATCGGGTTAAGGACGACATCATACTTCGCTGGCAATGGCTGTTTTTGAAGCTGCGACAGATGTGAATAGTATTCTGGCTCATAGCTGACTTTCAGAATTCCGCTGTCAACCAGGTACTCCATTGAAAATTTCAGGGGATCCGAAGCTGCCCAGCAAATCCTCGCTTCGTACGTACGCCCAAGAATTCCAGATATAATGTAATAATCTGCATCGGATGTTGAGAATGAAGGGAAAATTTGTTGGATATGGCTTGACCGAAATGAGCCAAATGGACGTTGAGACTCGTCATTTAGTTCGCCCGCCATGCTGGTTGTATTGATAGGATCTTGGGTAATTGCCTCATAAGTAAATCTTAACTGCTCAGTATTGGCAGAGCCGAGTACTGCTAGCAGCAGTTGAAGAATTACTATTACATGGACCATGGTGGTGGTTAAACAAAAGATCTTCACTTTCTGAAAAATGTGGTGAGCCTCTTCTTCAACCCTAATTTTGTGAGGACAACTTTTGTACTGCCGACACACAAACTAGTATAGAAGGTAATCTAAGTTGATTATTGGCCGAAAATGAATAATTATAATAAATAAGTAAAGTGCAGCAAAAAATAAAAGAGAATGAAACCACCGAGAACAGGAACCAAATGTGAAATGAGCAGAAAAGGATGCCATCAGGAAGAAGCCTCACTTTTGGCGCCATCTTCTTCAGAGGTCTTGTGCTCTGTAAGAGAATGATATTGATCCACCACCCAATCTTTAGCATCTGAGGCCTTTGCCTTTGCATAATCAAGCCACTCTTCCCACCAACTTGGCTTGCTTTCATTTGCGCCATCTGTGCTGGTTTCTTCTGGTGTATCAGCTGTAGATGTAGGAGTTGCAGTTTCAGCAGGTTCAGCAGTTTCAGGGTCAGCAGGTTCAGCAGGTTCAGCAGGTTCAGCAGGTTCAGCAGGTTCAGCAGGTTCAGCAGGTTCAGCAGGTTCAGCAGGTTCAGCAGGTTCAGCAGGTTCAGCAGGTTCAGCAGAAGGAGTAGGTCCAGCAACATTTGGAGGAGTTGCAGAATCAGTAGGAGCAGGTATAGCAGGAGCCACTTGTGAAACTACTGGGGGAGCTACATTAGGCTGCACACTCGCAATGACTTCATGATCAGAAAGCTCCCTGTTTCCAAACAAAATATCGTACGTTGAGTTGATGATCAGTACCTCAGTCTTGAAGGGCAAATCAGGGTATGCAATAGTGTCAGTCCAGTTAGCAGGCAACAATTTGAAGAGGGATCGAGCAGGCGGACCGTCATTCTTAGCAGGCTGAATTCCAAGAGTATTACAAATGACATTGTACAACCCGACATTCTCAAATGGTTCATAAAGGTCATTAGAAAAGTAAGGGCCCTTGGCCAAAAACAAAGCACGCATGAGAACCTCGGTGTTATTGTATCCGTGGATTCCATGAGGTCTATAATCACCATTGAGCTTTTGCATCTGCTCTTTTGTCGTAAACGTCCAGCCAACTTTTGGGATAAGCCACAGAGGAGCAATGCGAGTTTTAAACTTATTGTACTGAGATCCTCCAAACTTCCACTCGGCAGGAAGAGTTTCTCTCAGATAGACGTTCCATTTGCCTTCACCGAATTGGTTTTCTGCATCTTTCAGATTGGCATAGAGAGCCTGCAAATTAAGCGAAGGCTTAGGTCGCAGACCCATCAAAGGCCAACCATCGACATGCTCAATGTTGCTCATTTCAACCAAGTCATCCAGATAGAGAAGCCTATCATTGGAGGTTGGAGCCATTCCATGATCAGATACCACCACTAAATTGGCAATGCTAGACAAATTGCGGGCATCAAGGCCAGTCATCAAATCGCCAACAAACTGATCTACATCTTTCAAAGCCTGAATGAGCTCATCGCCAGCAATACCAACAGCATGGCCAACCGTGTCCACAGTAGGCACATAAGCCATTATGAGTTCGGGTCGTACTTCAACTTCCATATCAAGCCAAGATAAGACTCGGTTTCTCTTGACAGTCAATAGCTCTGTTTGGTTGAACTTGTCAACCACAACCGGAGCTTCTTCAGACCAGTCCACCTCACTTCCTGGCCACATGTGAATGGCAGACAACACACCTTGAAATGATGCTGTTTGCCAAATTGGCTGGCCACCCCAAAATGCGGGATTTAAGCTTTGAGCAGGCATCGTATTAAAAAACTGTTTCTTAAGGTCTTCGTCAAAGAAAGTGTTACCAACGATACCGTGATTAGCTGGGTAAAGACCCGTGACCAAAGTCCAGTGGTTGGGGAATGTCGAAGAAGGGAAAGACGGAATCATGTAAGGTGAGCCGCTGTTTTGCGTGAAGAGTTCATGCAAATTGGGAGTGAGTTGCTCGTTGATGTAGTGAGGATGGAACCCATCCAAAGAGACGACGACAGTCGTTGGTCGGTACTCATGCGTACCGTTGGATAACATTGTTTTCCGCGATGGGGCTTTACCTGTGCCAAACGTCAGAAAGTTGGTGTAGAAAAACCACAGTGCGAAGAAAAGCACAAATATTAGAAGCAGAGTGTGCAGTCTTCTTGGGCCTTGTTGCATTCTGCGTGGTTCAGCCCGGATATCAATTTCTATATCGCTTGGATAGTCGGAGTCGCTTCCGTCGGAGTCGCGGTTTCCGCTATTCAGCTGAGCATAGCCACCTCTTCGGGCCTTCCTCCCGGTCTTGCCCACACTCGACTTGCTGTTCAGCCTACTGGCAGAAGGTTTTGCACCTGTGAATCCGACCTTCTTCGATGGCCGATCACCAGAGAGTTTATTATACTGACTTCCCCGTCCCGAAAAGAAAGACAGCTTACTTTTGCTCTTGCTATTGATGTCGTTTAAAACAGCTTCATCGGCTCGGAGCAGATCCCTGTCCATCGAAGTTGGATTGAAATTCCCCAAGACAATGTCCTCCTCAAAATCGCTATCCGCATCCATGCCCGGAGAATCGATAGAATATCTTTTTGACATGATTATTCGTTAACAGAGCCTATATCCGTTCAAATTAACGCCTGATTAACAAAAATTGTCGGGCTAAAGTTTAAGGGAAACGAACTCGAGTAAGAATGGGAGATTTAGGTAAAGTCTAAAAAGTTGAAATAGAGAAAGAGTCTCGGTCAGTCCCGTGCATAGAGCTCGCCTTTTCCTGGTATGTTCTATGAAGTCCTTCTGGATAAGTAAGAATCATGGCTTGGAGAGCGTGGCTAATTTCAACGGGGAGATTCATCCAAAGCCCTTGCCCACGCTGTTGAAAACAGCACAAAAAGTGGTTCCTGGCGGGATCGAACCGCCGATCCTCGCGTTAACTTTATACAAGGAGTTGTTATTAGCACGATGCCTTAACCAACTGGGCCAAGGAACCAACTCTAGTAATCAGCTTAGAATAGTTATTTAATAAAACATAACATTAAACTTATACTATTGCAACGTAAATATTGAAATTTTACAATTATCTCATACATTTAACCATTTTTATTTCATCCTTTTGTTGCTGCAAGATTTTCATTTATTTTGTCGCATTAAAGCCTGCTTAAGGCATAGGAAATATTATTACGTAATCGTTATTGAAATTGTTATACTACTACTAATATCATGATGCAATTTCTTCAGTTCCGTCCAACCATCCTGAAAATCACAAAAAGTTGTTCTTGTTCACTTCGAACAAGATGAGAAATTTATCATGATCCAGGGCGCATTGTCTCACTGTTCAATCCCTTTGAGGACTTTCTCAATACGTTTGAGACTTTTGCATCCACTTAACTCTCCAACCGAACCAGTGGGTAATTGTCGACATATTCCATTGGTTTCGATCCAATCCTCAAGGCTGAAATCGATTCGCCAATGCCAGAGACATTACCAAGATTCTTACGACAATTCTACAGAAGGATCAAGTTGGCTGGTATACAATCTTGCGCAGGACTTTTACAGTTCCCAGCATCAAAATCGACTGAAAAGTTGGGCAAGAGAGCTGCAAGACTCTGATTCGTCTAAGCAAAAGTCAGCATTATATTTCAATCTGATGCGAGCTTTAATCAAGTATGATAAATCAAGTCAAATTGTTCATTGCGATAGATTTTTATGGCGATCCCATGTGATTCCTTCAAAAGAAGAGTGGGCAATTTTTCTTCAAGAAATCCTGAAAAGTGGGTCAGAATCTACGTCTGAGGTGATTTTTCAAGTGTTTAAACAGTTGCCGCAAAATTACAAGGACTATCTTTTTATCTCAGGGATCGAATGGATGGAGAACAATTGGTCTACACATGTTTCATACGAAAGATGGCTCTATCGATTAGCATTAAACTCAAGAGTCAAACCTAGCAAAAGAGTGTTGCGACGCTTTAAGCGACTGATACCTTTTAAAACATCTAGTAAAGTACTGTCAGATCCAGCATTTTTTAGAGAGTTTCTACGGCTTTTACAAACCGGTAGTTTTCGAAAGGTTCCACAAGAATTGCTTCACGAATTCCTTCAGGTATCCGAAAAAATGTCTAAACCTAATGCATCGAATATGGTAGAAAAAATCATAGACTCGATTCATCGTTTTGACATGGAGAATCAGCAGCAGATTCTAAATTACGCATTCTGGCAAACGTTAATACAGACTCACAAGGAAATTTCTCACAACAAGATAATAGAGCTCATGCAACGATCGGGCTTCAAGGTCAAGAAAGAAATTTTTGAAGAATTCATTTTACGAAACGAGGACTTTGAGGAGTGCAATGCCTTGTGTGATCTTTTTTTTCAAAGTAAATTTGGCTCGCAACAAAAGCCAATTGATGCCATGCAACAGTTTTCCATTCGAGTTTACAGCCATATGATCAGACTACTCTGTAATTATAGCCCTGCTGATGCTCGTGAAGTATTCAATCACCCATCTGTGCGGAGTTCTCCGGACCTTGTTATTGGATACTTGCTTGGGTTGATAGAAGGAAGAGATTACCCAGCGGTAATATCGGTCTACAGACTTCTCGAAAAAGACGAGTTTGTCACGTCGAAAATATGGAATATTTATATTCATGCTTTGACAAAGGATGGCAACACAGAATTGGCAGCAAAGCTCGCAACTGAATCTATGATTAGCCACAGTCCTACGAAAATATCAGTAATTCCAGCATTCATTTCCAACTCTCTCAACTCTTTTGCTGATAAGATAAATGACAGCAAAGTTGCAACTCCTATTCCAATGAAACAAGAACTCACCACTTCGACAACTACTATTAAATTTGCGCCAATATACATTCCAACTCCTAAGAGCAGTCCCAAATTGTCAATCAAACTCGAATCATGGCTTCCACAAGATGCAAATCTACAAGATTGTGCATATCTTCTGGACAATCAAGCGTTTTCCAAGGTTGCTCTCGCCATGACGCGTTATGAGCGCACTCCACTTCGGCAGCAGTATCCTCGAAAATACTTGTATGGTGAACAGGAACTGACTCGTAATGATGTGAATCTGGGATCATCTTCATTTTCAAACTCTAGAGTCACTTCTGTCAAATCGAAGAAGAAGTTTTCCATGACTCAGATCATCCATTTCTTGCGTCTTGGGTGGCACATAAATAACAAAAGCAAGGGCCGTGATGGCGTGACAGTGTCAGAACCTGGTTATCAATTGCATCCAGGCTCCATCTCATTAATACTACGCGACATTCAGCGAGGACATCTTCAAATTACGCAGCAAGAGTTTATTGCTTTTATACGTGCACTTGTGGAGTTGTATCCTTCTGAGAAGTGTTGCAACTTCAAAAGCAGCAATACAGCATTCTTTCAAGCTGATATTTTTACATCATCTTTTATTTCAAGAATCATTTTCATCGGATACTTGAAATCCCCGAGGATGCCTTGGGTTTCAGTCGAACTTCTTCGGGATCTTCAGATTCAGTCTGGCGTAGAAATTGATGTTAAGAGCGTGAAAGATGCATTGCTTGGTGCGCTTTCCATAGTGTATGGAATTGAACCGGTTGGAGGTGAACTGAGGCGGGTTCGACATCAAATGGAGCGTCATGCAACGGTGCATGAAGTGGCAGAGTCCTTCAATCTATCTTGGATGGGCCATGAGATCAACAAACTGGACAGTCTTAACAAACTTATAGATCCGCCTGGACAGAAATTCAACAAATAATATTTCTGATGATTAATGAAAGATAAACAAATAATAGACTACACATCCCTTCTAGCATCGATAAGATCTTCTTCATCGCCCGCTAGCAATCTTGCTTCATCCTCACTGCCACGAAGAGAATAGGAGATTGTGGAAAGCAACCTGCCTCGTGCAGTTGTTTCTGATTCGTTGAGAATATCACTAGCTGGGCCGCTCATATCTGTATCAAATGAATTAAGCAGTAACCAGACATCTTTCCGTGTAAGTAGCCCACGCAGTTGGCCCTTGTGCGTAAAAAGAATGAATCTAAGTCCAAGTTTAGAAAACATGGAGGCAGCTAATTGTAAGCTACTCTCCCATGAAAGGGTCATAGGGTTGAGTTCTGCCCATTCCCGAAGATTGATTGCATCACTGCTTTGGAATGATGATGAGGGTTGATTGGAATTATCTTCAAACAGTGAGATACCTTCGTTATCTCTATATCGCTGGAATTGAGAACTCGGCTTATTTGTCGTATCATAGTCATCGACTGAAAACAGCGTTTCATTGTCAGCATCTTGTCGAAATGGAACAGGATTGCTAAATGAACAATGAGTTTCCCTCGGCGAGTTGTGATATTGCTTTAGTGCATGACGAAGTTCTGAATGAGTAATATAACCAACTAGAGTCATGTTATCGATCGATTTCACAATTGGATATCCCTTTGAAGTGGAATTCTTAAGCATATCTAATAATGAACCAATTGTAGACCCAGTTGCTGGGATTAATGAGAGATCTTCTACCTTGGTCATGATGCTCTCAACAGAAACGTCAGGAATGGGTTGGTCATTGTGATTGTCAAGAAATGGGTATTCCTTGAATTGAATCCAGATCTCGTAAATGCCTTTCTTATTGAAGGCATCCGAAACCCACTTAGAAACCATTACGCCAGTCATGATTGGAATGACGTAGTTCAGTGCACCAGTGAGTTCGAACAGGAGTACCACAGTTGATACGGTCAAGTGAGTGACTCCAGAAAGTGCTGAGGCAGCTCCTACAAGAGCGTAAACACCGGGAGTCACGCAGACCCTATCAGGAGGACAGCTTTCAAATAGAATGAAGTCTGGATATGTCTGCCTCCAAGTTTGCATGAGGATACCAACAGCACGCCCCATGAAGGCACCGTTAACCATAGAAGGCATGATCAAGCCTGCAGGAATATCAGTACCAAAGGTGTAAGCAGTAAGAAAGAAGCCTTGAATGGATGAGAGTGCTAATAGGAAAAATGTAGACAGCCAATAGTGATTATCACACAGTTTTCCTGGTGCACTGTCTGAGCACTCTTGAAAGAGGTGAGCCAAGGACAATGAAGCAGGAATTCGTGTATAAATGTTTGGGAAAGTTACAACTCCAGTGACAACCGCAACAAGGGCAACTTCCAAGACAGGTTTTTTGGAAATGAAGGCATTACTTCTTCTCCATTTGGCAAAATAAATGTTCAGTTGATTGAAAAGTGCGCCATAGAGACCTCCCAAGACACCCAAAAAGGCGAAAGGTGCGAGTTCGAAACGATGCCAAACTCGGTCATACACAACTTGGAATAAAACCAAATTTCCAGTGCGAAAAGGATTAATGAATTGAAGGGTAACAGCTGCTACCATGGCAGCAACAAACGAGTTCCAGAGAATCTTCTCAGGAAAGTAATAGGAAAGTTGCTCAAGGGCAAAAAGGACACCGCCAATTGGAGATCCAAAGGCCACAGAAATGCCTGCTGAAGAAGCAGCTGTTAAGACTTCTCGTTTAATGGCTTCATTATGATATAATTGGGGGAAGAGCATCATTGCGACAGAGGCACAACAGCATGCAACATGGACCAACGGACCCTCCTTACCAACCCAGAGACCTGCGGAAACAACTAGGATAAGACCAATTGCTTTAAGGGCCAATGTTCTAAACCCTAAAAATCCTTTGATAATGAATCCTGAAAGAATGGTCTTGATTTCAGGCATACCCGAGAATCGAGCGTGAGGAGCATAAAAGAGCACTAGAATAGATGCTGATACAGCAAATAATACTGTAAAAATGACGTAAAAGATATATGCCAACAAATAACTTCCAAAGCCACTATTTGTGATACCAAATGATGTCTCCCATGATTCCCATTTCGGACAGGGATCTTGAATGCTGATACCAGAGCAGCAGTACTCTCTGGTCAGATAAAACGCATCGGTACAGTGTCCGAACTTGACATCGGCCAACCATCGAGAAACAATATCAATAAATGCAGCGACAACTGCAACTGAAATACCGGTCAAGATCAAGACGATCCAAACGTTACTGAAATCTAAAATTGATAGGATGGTGCCGTAAAAGCCAGGGCTTTTGTCGAGCTTTTCTTTTCTCAATCGCTCTTTCGCATATTCATATTGCCAATCAATTGCAGATAAATCTTCGTACGCAATTTGTCGATGAGGATTGTAATCGTTTGAAGCGTAGTGATCGTAATTGTCATCGTCCTCATCCTGGTTATTTCCATTCGTACCAAGGAAAGGACTGCTTGAATTTCCCCGATCAGGCGGCCAAAACCTTGTGCCTGAAGTCGATTTGAAGGGCAAGAAAACTGAAGATAGGGAGGAAGTCACCTTGCCAACGGCCGAGAACACTCCTGTTGAAGTCTTAGGCGCAGATGAATCTGTATCCATTTCAAAATCATCCAAGTCGCTGAAATCATCATTTACTTCTCTAGAAAATTGATTTGTGGGCTGGTGAGCGCTGCCGTCAGAGGACACCCGCCTGGTAGGCGCTGATGTGCTTGGAGGGCGATCTGGCCTCAACATGGGAGGACTACTTGAAGACTTGCAGCTGTATTGACAGTATTAAGCCAAAGAATTTCTGTAATATAAAACTTGGCGCTATAGCTGATGAACTACTTATATCGAGTTCTTCAAGGTTCAAAAGAGAAGCAGTCCACTCGTTTCCTTGTAGACTGTTAGTGGATATCAGAGTCTGATGTGTTCTAAATCACCGAAATGTCATGCATCATTAGGTAGCTGACTACTTGCTTATATCACATAACATTGACAGTTGACTAATCATGATTATGCACAATATCCCATGGAATCCAAAATTAAACAACTTTTATATCCTTTTCAAGTTGACTGGAAGAACTTATAAGCTATTATTTAATTAGTTTGGTCTATTCCTACATATTCATTATTATCATAATTTCAAAGATCTGAACCTTTCACAAAAGATTTCAAGTTCTGGACGCGTTTTTTGCGAAGACTGTCTATTAATTTTCTTCGCTCGTTCACCTGGCGCTGGTAAGCAATTTTGCTATCGACAACTCCAAAGCCTGGCTCTTGTTCCTTGGCGTTATAGTGAGAAGATAAAAGAGGATCGTCTAAATCAATGTTGGAACCTGAATTTTCGCTGCTCTCCACGTTCAAAGGTGACCCTTGTTCTTGCTGTTGGATGGTTGTATCAAGGTCTTTCTTGACAGGAATGTTAAGCCCAGCCAAGAATTGTTCAGCTCTGGAAAAATTTGGAGTTGAAGCAGCTGAATCTTGATTTATTGGTGGCTGGCTGTTAGAGATAGCTTGCTCTGTTTCACGGCGGAGTTCGTGGATCGAGTCCATCTGTTGTTTTCGCATCTTTTCGTCAACCGTCTCGAACTTGTAGAAGCCGGTACCTTTGGTGCGGATCTCCCAGTCAGGATCGTAATGAGAAGTTTGACCCTCATCACTCAATACCATGTTTCGTAGTTTCTCTGCCTTCTCTTCGTCAAACTTGAATGTTTCCTTCTGGATAACGTCTCCACGAATGATTCTTTTCGGGCGCGCCACAAGAGCGTCCCTATCATCATGCTGATCATCTTCCCAATAATGACCGCCATTTCCAGATAGCTTCTTATAAAGATAAGTTTCAGATTGAGGAACAAGTCGTGTTCTTCCAAATTCGTCTTCAACTTCAACCATTGGCTCACCTTCATCTTCTACTTCAAAGAGAACATCCTCTGTTTTTGGTCGTTTCGGTAATACAGATGGTCTGGGTTTCCCTCTCGCATCAAGAAGAACAGTTGGATTCATCTCATTTGCCTTTTGTGCTACCTTCTCATCATCTTCGTATTGGCCGGATTTCATCTGATCATAGATCTGTGATTTTTCAAGCAGTGCTTGATAAGAATTTTCGTAGAAACTATCCAGCGATTTCTTGCCTCGAGTCGTTCGCTCATCAACGAGTGCGCTCATGTCGTTCAATTCTGTATGTTCTTGATAATCACCGCTCCCTAAACCCTTTTCATCTCGACTTTTTGCGCCTTTGTTCCTTGGCCCTAGTTGCCGTAATTCCTGTAGCACGAGAACGGTTGAATTAGTATACGAACCAAAAACCCAATGATATGAACAATAAATTCTTTTCCTTACTTTCTCCAGCTTGTTACGGTACCCTTTGACTGGTCGAGCAGTGCCTTTCTTATACACTTTTCCGGAATGCTCGACATCTTTATTGGATGAGCTGCTTATCTGCGAAGACCGATCTGAATTAAATTTCTTTTTCATAAGCTCAAGCTCAGCTGAGAGAGCAAAGCCGGAGTTTGCTGAAACCGATATCACATTCTTCTTTTGTGGCGGTTGGCCGATCATAATATGTCCGTGATGGTGGAAGTTGAAGTCATTTTCTTGGGAGGAGGAAGGAATAGTCCTTTCTTCAACTCAGTTCTCACCACTAGCTTCAGAGCAGAGCAAAAAAATTTTGATAAATAATAGATCAATTTCATTTAAAGTAATTCTACTTTTTTATAATAAATTTTCAAGATAATTCTTTCCTCATACTTATGCAAATCCAAACCCTTCTCTTCCTTCAGTGATAGCCATTAGCAAAGATCCTCGCAAGTTCTCATATGAACTATACTCTGGAAGATCTATCTGGTTGAAACAGGTGTGAGATGATGGCAGACGGTCCTTACTGCCATAGTCACGATGAATGGTAAATTTCGAAACTCCATGCATTCCAACCAGCTCTTTGAATCCATTCAATGGAACTTTACTAGTACCAGTGGCGAATTGTAGCAACTTAGCCTTTTCTTCAGCATCGAAAGACCTCACAGCTCTCCAGAACCATTTGATTTGAGGAGAAGCCGCAGTGTAGTTGCGATATTCGGTGTTACTCTTCCAATCATCCAAGTCGATATCAGGCATTCCAGAAATTAGCAATTCCAGCTCTTGCTCGTCGAAAATAGCGACCACGTCCTTGGGAATGATATCATGGAAACCTTGAAAAATGTTAGCATACTCAATATAGACCTGAAAAAAGCAAACTTACCTTCCAAAAATTTGTTAAGTTGATCCTTAATACTCTCAACAAGGCGATATTCCACAACCAGCTTGACATACTCAGCCTTATTTTCCTCTGTGACAGGAATATTGCGACCATCAGGTTTAAGATCAATAACCTTCTGTTCACCATAGTCATCTGCATCAATCGAAAAGGTTTCGGTAATGATATCGGTAATATCATTCTCAAGCATCCAAACAAGAGACTTATAGTAGTCCAGATCCAAGGTCTCCATATCCTTAAGAGAGAGGGACTTGCCAAGAATTCGCTTATAAACAGCGCGACTAAAATGACAGTCAAGAAGCTTGTTATCGTAAATTGCTTTTCCAATAATTCTACCAATGAACTTGAAGAAGGAGAGATGCTCAGGGTTTACCCACGATGTGCGATTAGGGTGGAACGTCGTGCGATCTGAAGCAACAGGTGAAAAGAGAGCGTAGTCAGGATTGAAGATTTGTCTAGACAAAACCTGGTACCATTCTCTCGTGACTCCACCAGCATCAACTCCTTCCTCTCCTTGGAACTTGATGTTGAGACGGGCATCCTTGATCTCAGTGGCAGACTTGAAATATAGTGACTTATAAGAATCCAAAAAGACTTGGTCTCTGCGAACATTGAGATGGATAACAGAGGTATGTGAGTTTTGATAAATCTGGCGGTTGAAGTACCTTCGCTTATTATCAAACTCCAAAGACTTTGGATTTTTGAAGAGAATGGAAAAGGAGCCATTCATGAGTTTGGGATTGCTTCGAACAAGATGATTCAAAATCTTTCTATGCTCATCAGTGAACGAGAAGAAAAGAGTTTCCAATGAAGCAGCGGAGATATCATTTCTCTTGACTTCAAACTTGTTCGAATTCTCCCGAAGTTGAACATCCTTAACAGAGCTGTGCTTGCAGATAACCATTAATGACTCAATCAAAGATAGTAATGAAGTGGCAATGTAAGTCAAATCAGGTCTATCTTGAATCAAGCTCAAGCATTTGCTTAGAGCACCCCAGAGGGGACCAAATGTCATGCTTTCGTAAATTGAACGCAGATAGTTGGTAGCTTGGTCAGCCTTCTCCTTTTGCTCTTTCTCATCAGTATCTGACTTGGTATCACGAACAGGATTGAACAAATAGTCCACTGCAGTCAACACACGAAGAAGCTTTGCTTGATCAGAGCTGGCTGAAGAAAACTTGGATACAGATGATGGAGAAATATCAGATCCTTTCTCACTCGATTTTATAAGTTCAGTGAGATCGTTCAAGTCATTGAGAATCTTGGGACCAATTGTTAGTGCTTGAGACACAAGTTCAGCGCCAAACATTTTCTTAACCCCTTCAATCGTTGAAAGATTCTGCATGACAGTAATAAGTTTCTGGAAAGCATGACTAGTGCACTCCTTGGCAATCAGAGTCTCTGAAATCAGTTTCATTCGATTCTCTGGAATATAAGGTGGATGATCCAGCTTTGCAGGCTTCTTGTCCTTCTTCTCCTTAGTATCAGAATCAGTCTTTGCTTTTGCTGGATCTTCAGAAGAATCATGACCACCAACAGTAGTGCTACCCGAGCCAGCAGTACCACTTGAGGCGCTGGGGTTACCGGTAACAGCCAGATCAGCATCTGAATCCTTCTTCTCCTCTTCTTTTTTCTCTTCCGTGGGTTGAAGGAGAATAGGAAGTGCTCTAGTAATTTCTTGAATAACTGCAGAAAGCATTTCCAAGTTCAACATGTTCTCACGAATCACTCGACGATCCAACAAATTGAACAAAATATTGATAGGATACTTTTGCTCTCTCTGACTCTCCTTATCTTTACTCTTTCCCTTTCGACTAGGCTTCCGGCCAATAGGCAAAGTGTGCTCAGAGAGAAAGAAATACTTAACGTTACCGCTAAATCTCACCAAATACTCTAATGCTTCAAGAACCTGTTGAGTGACAATGCTGGGTGTAATCTCTTGGTTCAAAACATTATAGCCAGAGGGAACCCGACCAGGAGTGTGCACCGGAGTGCGGGGAGTACCCTTGGAAGGAGTCTGGCCATATCGAGCTCTATTAGAAGTCTGCATAAAACCTCTATCTAGGGAGGGCTTATCCAAAGAAGCATCCTGTAGGACATGAAGGATAACATTAATCACATCGGACCTGGTCGCTTTGTTTGTGCAAAGATTCAGAAGAAGCTCATGTAGTATATCTCGTCGATCGGCAGGTTGAGGAAGATAAAGAGTCCTGATTAATGCAGCAACACCCTGTTTGTCAATGAGGTGAAGTGATGCCACAGAAACTTTCTTCTTGGGCTCAGAAACAGGTGCAGGATTTTGAGAGCGAGCAAGATCAGTAAAAGTTCCAAAAGAACCAAGCTGACGCTCCAGAGCTTCGATAGGAGGAGACAGAGCAGGACGAGAGTATGCTCTATTACGAATATTCTGTGCCTCAGCTACCAAGTCTGCCGGAAGGCTCGACAATGTTTCATCATCCTGTTCCAAAAGTAGGGTCTCTCGAAGTGATGGATCAAGTGTTGCAAAGAATGACGCTGGATCAAGCTCTTGGTTTACAATACCAACACTCGCTTGAACGTCAATATTATTCTCCATCAGCTCTCTGCGTACATTATCTGGAAGAACGTTCAAGAAAGTGGACACCAACTCTTCATCGTGAGCATCTCCGCGGTTTGCAGATTCTTGAAGTTCTCTCAAGTGTTGTGTGAGAACTTCCTCGCGCATATCTTCAGGCAATGCCTCCAAGAATGTCGGATCAATTCCTAAGCTACCCACATTGACTTGGCGTCCACCAATAGAAATAAATATGTCTCTAACAGGCTCTTGTTCTTCCTCGTCCTCTTCTTCGTCTTCGCCTTCGCTTTCCTGATCAATCATCTCAACACTCTGAGTATCAACTTCTCCATCAGTTGATTCAGCGGCGACGCGAGAAATGGCCTCTTCTGCAGCCTCACGAACTCTTTCTTGTTCAGCTGCACGATTTCGCTCTTCCTCTTCTCGTTGCTCCTGTTCTCTCTTAAGACGCTCTTCTTCATCTTTGAGACGCTGTGCTTCCTTAGCTTTTTGCTCTTCCTCTCTTCGCTTAGCTTCATCTTCTTGAATCACCTTGCGCATTTCAGTCAGTTTCTTGCTCTGCTCTATTGCATAAGGTAAAATCTTTTTCAAGATGTAGTTTGCAAATCTATAATGGGTTTCCATCCTGACAAAAACCTTGAACATCACACTAGCATCACCCCAGCGTGATGTAGTATGTTTGGGACCAACTTTATCTTTGCTTGAAGAATCTCCAAGGCGTCCAAAGTCACGTCGAAGAGGATTGAGACCAATGGGTGGAGGTCTCACCAAATTAGAAATCTCAAAGCTGCCGTCCGATCTACCTCCTGCCGGGCCCTGAAGACTTTGCCAAATTTGACCCAAGATCTGAGCATGGTGTCTACTCTGAGTACCCTGGAAAACAGAAGGTATAGGCTCAAGGATAGAGGTGGAAGGACGAACGTTCCAAGAAAAGAACTCTTCAAGCAAAGGATTTGCAACTGAGCGGTCAAAGGTTTCCCCAGCCAGATTACTGGTACTTTGCCTAGTAACACCTGCTATTAAAAATGTTAACCCAAAACAATCAAAACAATCAATGTACAACGTACCAATGTTACGGAGAACGATATCTGCAACAGCTTCATCATCGTCTTCATCTAAATCGCCATCCTCATCAGATGGGTATCCAAGCTCTAATGTGTCTTGCAATTCGTCATCATCGTCATCATCATCATCATCATCCTCGTCATCGTCTTCTTCCAAAAGAGCCCGATCATTACGGCGCGAGGGATTGCGGCCTAAGCCACCTTCATCTCTTTGCTGAAGCATGGTTTCAACAGCCTCAATCTGGGCTTCGTCCTCATCTCCATCTTCTTCATATGACTCCCAGTCACTGTCATCTTCGCCAGAGCCTTCAAAGTTTTCAGCCTCTCCCATTTCGTGATCATGAGGTATTTCAGCCTCAATAATGTAATGGCCAACCTTGAACATGTTAGTTGTCGATAATTCCGCCAAAAAAAAAAAAAAAAAAAAAAAAAAAAAAAAAAAAAAAAAAAAAAAAAGGAAACTTACCTGGTCTTCTTCACTTCCTTCTTCTTCGTCTTCGTCTTCATCTTCACCACTACTACTCATATCGTCGGAGTCTGTACTTATGCTTATAACTTCATCATCGCCGCCAAATCCCAGGACATCTTGATGCTCTGACACACTACTATCGACATCTGACTGTGCATCATCATCTTCATAGTCCATCTCCTCTTCGTCCTCCATTTCACTATCACTCTCTTCTTCAACGACCTCGCCATCATCTTCAATATCGTAAATGGCCTCTCCAGCTTCAAACATACCAAGAGTAGAGTTTCTGAAGATATCAGGAGTTTCTTCCTCATATCCTTCCTCATCAGAAGACATGTCTCCCAATTGATCGTCATAATCCTCCTCATCTTGTCTGTCAGCATGTAAATCGTCTGTAACTTCCATTGTGAGACGTGAGAGCTTATTGAGCGAGCGCGTGAGAGATCTAATAGGACGCTTTGCATCTGGATAATTCAAATCAATATCAGATAATGATCCAGTGAGAATGGCAGCAAAGTTTTTATCATAGATGATCTTAGCATTGGCAGCCCCATCCCCTGGACTAACTCCTTGAAAGTCAAAAGGAACTGTAGGACGGTTTGTCCTGGAAGACATCAACTTGTAGCAGAGTTCTGATAATGCGTGCAACTTGCTATATCGCCAATCCAAACTATCAGAAGAGCGACTGACTTCCTTAAAGGCTTTTGCAATTGTGTCAATGACAAATTTTCGCACAATCACCAGCTGGGGATCATTTTGAATCTCATCCTCCTGGCCCTTTGGCTTAGGTTTCTCATCCGAAATCGTTAGCAGATTGAGAATGGTCATACTGGCTAAAGATGATATTTCTGCCCATTCTTTGAAAGGCAGCGAGTCACTAGTTCCAAGAACTCCACAAGGAAGAAGCTCATTCAGAAAATGGCTCAGTACAGTTGAGCGCGGCTTAAAAAGAGTAGAGCCAGATGTAAAATGTGATTTCTTAGAAAAGTTGATGAAATCAAGTTTAGCGCTTGCATAAGACCCAACCAGCTCGGTAAGACTTTGAAGCAAAAAGCATGCATAGTAATAAGTAGGATTGCTGGCTTGCTTCTTATCTTCAGATTTGTCCTTCTTTTGAGGATGGTTGACTACATACTGTCGTAAGGCTTCCTCTGTCTTGTCAGGAACTGTAAACATATCTTCTCGCTTAATATTCATGAGCTCGGAAATGAGAAGATGTACAACAGATGAACTCTCCAGTACAATTTTCGGTGTTGGAGTCAAGAAAGAAGAGTCGAAGAGATCGTTCTGGGCCTTAGCTGGAGTTGAAAGAAGTGGCTTCTGGTTGTCAAGATCCAAACAAGGTGCATCTTCCATGGCCACATCAGGATCCCCATCATCCTTCTCCTCCTCATTTCCTCCAGATTTCATGAGAGTTTCATACTTCTCTGTAAGAGTAGCATTACGCTTCTCAAAAGAAGACTTGAGACAAATGCTGTTACTTCTTGGGTTGGCAGGATCTGTTAATGTGCAAAGATCAGCGACAACTTCAATAAAGAGATCAGGAGAACGAGCAAGCAGCTGTGAGTTGTGAACCATAAAAGAATACAAATCTTCTGCAAATGAAGTCCCATGGAACTCAAGATTATTGAGAATTGCTGTTCTCATGATGTTTCGAACAATATCAGGAGTCTCGATGGTATGACGGAGAATTATCAAGATCGTAGTCCGCAGTTGGCTGAATACAGTACCACCATTTGTATTTTTCAAAGCAAATGTCTGGACCGCTTTGAGAAGCTTTAACAGAGTAGGAGACTTTCTGAAGAACTCAGCCATATCAAAATCTCGGGTGAAGAAAACGAACAGTCGACTGATGGCAAGAGTAGTCATTTCATTTGTGTACTCATCGATCCCAATCAGAGCTTTGAATATTCGTTCGGAAAGCTCAGGGGAGAGTGGCTCGGTCTTGGGAATAACGAAATCTCCACAGGGCCTTTGACGTAGAGCGAATTCGACTCCAGGGATCTCATCAGGAATATCCTTGGCTGTCAGAACTGTTTCCAAAATGAGAAGAACATGAGAAAAACAATCCATCTTTATAGCATTGGGTTTTTCCAGAAGATCGACAAATGTTGGAAGGAATTCAATCATGTCTTCCAAAGAATTGTACAAAGTGATGCGATCATATAGAAGCAAACCTAAAAGATGGCAGTATGCGGCTAGTGGTTTCTTATCGTCATCCAATTCAGGATCCATAGAGCTAATCGCCATCATGATTTCGTTCACAGCAGTAGTATTGAGAGGAATTGTAGAGTTGGACTTAGAATTCGCCTCCGATGGAATGAACTTGGAAACAAAAGTAGAAATAACAAACACATTCTCTGGATGTTCCCTTAAAACGTTGATTGCCCGATCTAGCGAATCCTCAAGAACAGAATCTCTCATAGCTGTCAAATCCTCAATTCTATTCAGCAAACCATTTGGTCCAGTAGAGACCGAGACGGGCCCAGAATGATAACGAAATACTGGCATTTCCCCCTCATAGTCGATCTCCTTACACATCATTTTAATATTATTCTTTGATGCGATTAACGCATTTTCAATAACATCCCTAGTAGCACCAGAGTATTGCATAAATACTTCAGTTACAGTTTCTGAGGGCACTGCTTCCTGCCATGAGATGAAATTGGTCGTCTCAGGTTTAGCAGCCGGAATGAAATCATCTCCACTAGTTGCAAAAATGGAAGACATGACACTGACTACCAAATTAGAAATGGAAGATGGTTTGGCTTCCAATGATTTAGACTTCCAGAGCTTGATGAGCGTATCGAAGACTGTGAGGCGGGATTCCAAGAAAAATTGAGACATCAAAAAAAAGTTTGGCATTTCTTCGGACTCATTCTGGCCCCAAGTACGTGCAAACATGACAACATTATCAATGACAGATTTGCTGGAAACCATATAATTGGTAAGTATCAGAAGCACCTTGACTGCCCCAGCAGTAACAGAGTCATCATTGTTGGAATCTGGTCTTTCAAAAAGATTTTCAAGAATTTCAACCATTTTTATGATTCCCCCAAGCTGCTTAAAGAAAATGAACACGCCTCGAGACAATACCAAAGTTCGGTTAAAAGGTCTATACATGACTTTTTGCAAGCAAGTAAGAGCGTCAACAAGATATCTCATTTGAACCTCAGATGAACTGCTCACATCAACTTTATTGAAATGACCCACAAACACGCCAGCAATAGATTCCAGTAGCTTATAGGACTGCTTATCACCAAAATTAATTCTATGCTCATGGGGATCACGCGAAAGGCTGCTCGAAATATCATAGAAGAGTTTGGACACCGAGAAAATGACGCCATTCAGCAAAAATCGACCTGCTTTGATTACAGCAAATCGAGAGGTCTCGCCTTCTTCTTTTAAATTTGCTTCAAGCTCTTTCAGCTTCTTCACATCTGCGGTGTCTTGGAGTTTCTTGAAGGGACTGCCAAAGATATCATCGAGTGACACAGCTCTTGTCGCATCTCGAACTGCGGTACTAATATGCTGAGTGATTCTAGAGTCTTCCCAGATGGCTTGCCGTTGAATCTTACCGAGTCTAGTAATCAAATTATGTGGGATGTCGTTTTCATTCAACTTTTCCAAAATATGCACAATACGGAATCCTGTGCCGATGTTGGTGAAAACAGTGACATAGAAGGCGTACATAATGCTGTTCAACGGGCAGAGCAACTTGAGGTACGATTTATACTCAGGAGTCTCAATAATATCAGACTCGCTCTGTGCATCAATGAGAGCTTCTGCTTCCTCCACTCTAGTGACTGCAGCTTCAAAATGTGTAATAATTGTCTCACCAACATATTGCCGGTCAACGTCCAAATCAAACAGTTGCTTCAAAGTCAAGCATAGTGACATAGCTGAGGAATTGTATGTGAAATCATAGGAAAGACAATCAAGTTCAAAGAACCTTAAAATGGACGAGACGCCCTTCTGCTTGATAAATTCAATTTGTGAGTGTGCATTTTTCAGCAATCCTTCAACAAATGCAATAGAAGATGCAAGTAATCCGTGAGTCTGTGCAATCTGTATATCTTCATCAGTGATTCCACCATGATCAACGTATTCCATTTCGTTGAAAAAATGCATTGTAGCAGGAGAACCTTGGCTCAGCTTCAATCTAAGCGCATCTATCAAGCCAATCGATTCAGAAATAATCTCGGGTCGCAGTGTAGTGTGCTCTGTGCAAATCTGATCTAGAGTTGCACCAAGGTTTTTAAGAACATCTTTACCGTGGATCTTTGGAAGAAGAGCTTGGAAGTAATTCTTGATGAGACCACGTTCCTTGCATAGTTTGAGGCCCATCTCATGATGAAACAATGAGTTATAGAATTTTGCAATAGGTGTAAGAAGAGCTGTAGAGTATGAAAGAAGATTGGGAACGTTCTCCAAGATGGTTTCAAGATGATCCTTCTCAGAAATCACATGCAGAGCAGATGATTCGTTCTCAATCATGTTTCCAAGAATACCTAGTGCAAGGATGACAATGCGGGAACCAAAGATTTCTGGATTTGATACAACCTTCGTAGTTAGTGGAACAAACTTAGACTCGAGAATGATATGAATGCGGTCGGAAGCTCGCCCATGAGTGGCGATAGCAGCAATTAAATGAATGACATTCTTCAACCATTGTGCGTTATAGTATGAGATTTTGTAATCAATGTTGCAATACTTGGGAGGAACGCCTTGGTTGTCAGGAATAAGGTAGGACTCTACTGCTTCTTCATAAAAGGTGAGTGCAAGCTCACTACCCTTTTGCTGCGCTAGAAAATTGGTCATATTAGGCAAGGAGTCTGAAACAACATGCATCAAAGCGTCAAGAGCATTTGTTCTCGCACGAGGAACTGCTGAACCAATCTTTACAAGCTCAATGAGGAGCGGAATCATTTCAGAAGTAGTGGTAACCATAGATCCGCTAGAAGCCAAATTCGACAGTTGCAAAACCAAAGATGTGAGGCCGTCCAGGAAATCTTGATTCACTTCCTGTTTACGCTTCAAGTCTTTAATAATGTGGCGCAGAACAATCATCAAAGGGCCATGATTGACATGAGAAGAAAGAGCGATCACAATATCAGGTACAAGCGACACTTGGCAAGCGAGCGAACAAAAGGTATCAATAACAGCAACTCTGACTTCACTTGTAACGTTACTTTCGGGTAATATAAGCTGGCAAAGATGACGAATCATATGTGGATACTCTGAAAAGATTTTACTGTCAACAGTACTAGAATTAAAAGAGTATCCAGTAATGGTCAATGCGTCACATTGCATTTCAACTAAGAGACTGCGCATCTCACTTCCTTCTTCAGTGGTGGCGGTTGATTTTGCAATGAAAGTTTTCAGGACTGCATCTAGCCAGTATTCCTCAGGAATGACTGCAAAGATCTTCTTCAAAGTGACGTGAAGTGGTTGGTCGATAGCATCTCTTGTAGAGATGACATATTCGGTGAGACCTTCTTTAGATGTTGCTGCTGTATTCTTGTTGCGAACTATAGGTGTATATGGTGCAGAACCAGGTCTAGTTGGGGTTCTGGTAATGTCAGAGTCAAAAGGTTGTGCTCTGGGAGATGAAAAGGCCTTTTGGCCACCAGCAGAACCTGTCCCGCGCATGTAATACTGGATAGAAAGAGCTTGGGCGGGATTACTGTTAGACAGGTAATCTAAAAGAGTAGAATCAGCCGCGCCAGAGGGACCGTCAGCGCGAACTGATGACAAAAATGTCGCATACTTTAAGACTACATTGACTTCGGAGGGGGCGAGATATGACTTGACGAACTTGGAATGGATATGATGAATAGCCAAAGTAACGCATACCTTCAGAGCTCCAGAAACTAGAGTCGGAGAGATACAATAGAGAAAAGTGAAAATGTAACTTTCGCTGTTGAAGATACCTCGATTAGATGAATTTGAGAGAATGAAAGCTGTGAAAGTGAGGATTGCAGAAATGAGCTTTTCATCGGCGGGCTCAAAAGGCTTGGCCTTGATCTTGTCTTGCTCGAGTTCATACTTGGCCGTCATCTCTTTCAAAATGTCGTCATGTCGGTTCAAGACTGAGATCCACAGGCACAGATCACCTCTGGGGCGACCCCAAACTTTAGAAAACTCTTTCAGTGCATCTGAAAGTTGATCAAGAGGCATGCTGACAAATGAATCAACAAGATCCTTCAAGTCGGGAGGCTAAATGAATTAGAAAAGAATTGGAGCATACTGAGAATGACTTACCATGTCTGCCAGCCGCCTGAGAATGTTTGACGACTTTTTGATTTGCATTTTGCTCTTCCACTCTCACCAGTATAAAAAGCAGAGGAGCAAGCTTCAAATATGTCTACAAAGAGACAAGAGAATACAAACTGAATTGTTAGGTTAGGAACATAAGTTTTCCAGCAATGGTTGTGGCAATCAGTCAAAACTTACTCGACAGAAAATGAAGTCTCGTTGATTTCAAATAGGCTGGTTTAGTGAGACTTTCTTTCTCAAGAGAGTGCTGACTTCTCAAACAACAAAATAAGAGCAGTTCAGTTGGATACAATGATACATTAACTGGGCAATGGTTAATAGGGAGATTTGAAACTGGAGATGTGAATTGGGGTCCGTGGTGGTGGTGGGAAGAAGAAGAAAATAGTAGGTCGAAGTTTTTATTCCCAGTATTACTTCATTGGGTTTTAGGAGGAGGAGGTCAACCGTTTAACTCTTATTTTAACAACTCTTAAACCTGCTGAGAAACTGTTTCAGATGTCTTGGATAGGTATTGCTCATAGTTCAATTTTGTAATTTTAAACGCAAAAAAAAAAGATTTTTATTCTATGCAACTAAGCAATTCTGATCTATAACCATGTAAGTTATCTTTCTAATACAACGGTGAATTGCTAATTGTGGTACTTTTATGTTCCTTATGCTACTGACCGATTGCCATCTCGCTACAAAGTGCTGCGAGACAAGTATGTCGGCCAATCCCAAGTTGCTTCAATGAATGTAATTCCAGAGCATATATTATCTTGATCTTGAGAAAGATAACAGACTACCTTAATGAACTTTATTCCTTAGACATTCAATTTTGTTGTCAGCTAAATTGAATCCATATATTCTGTGTTAAAACCGTTCTCTTGTGGTCTTCATTAGTCCTTCTGGGTTACAGAGCATAAGACAATTGAAACACATAAGTAACCCGGGCTACAATATCGTCGCATTTTGCAACTATATTCCTACCTCAAGGAACTGGCAGAGGTGGATATGAAAAATATTCGTCATTCACAGGATCAGATCTTTCAATAAAGATAATATTTACAGTTTCGCACTTGACTCGGAATGCTACTCTATGTACTCTTTATCGTCCATCCACTTGCGAAGGACTTCCGGGATCTTGACCCTCTTCATCTCAGGTTCGTAGAAGGTTTCCAGAATGGCAATAATGACTCTAGGAACAGCCATTGCGGTTCCGTTCAATGTGTTGACGAATGCAAGTTTACCGTTAGGCTCGCTTGTTCGATACTTTGTATGCATTCTTCTTGATTGAAAGTCCAAGCAATTGGAAGTCGAAGTGACTTCTCCCCAGTCCCGTCTTCCAGGCATCCACGCCTCGATATCATACTTTTTATAAGCAGGAGACCCAAGCTCATCTGGAGACATGTTGAGAACTCGTGCTGTTATGCCAAGATCGGACACAATTTCCTTTTGAAGATCTAGGATCTCTTCCAAAACTTGAACAGATCGCTCTTTGGTATCTGCCCAGGCAAACAGCTCAACCTTTGTAAATTCATGCACTCTATACAGCCCTTTGGTCTCTCGCCCTCTGGCTCCAGCCTCAGCTCTATAACTTCTGCTCACACCAACATGCTTTAAAATCCCTGTAGGATTCAAGTCTAGCACAGTTTCCGAATAGAGTCCTGCCAAAGGAATTTCTGCGGTGCCAGTGAGACATAGATCACTTCCAGCAAGATTATAGACTTGCTGTTCGCCATTCTGATCGCGGGGTTTGAATCCACACGCATTTGCCATTTCCTGACGAACAATAGAGGGCGGTATGACCGGCGTGTATCCCCGCTTACGAGCTTTGAACATGGCATAGTTGACCAGCGCTTGTTCTAACAGTGCTCCATCGCCAGTGAGATAGTACCAAGACGATCCAGAGACTCTTGAAGCCGCTTCCAGATTAACCAAGCCGAGCGCATTTGCAATAGTCATATGGTCAGTGTTTTCTGCCATTAATGGGCGCTTTCCTTCATTGTCATTAAGAAACTCCAGCTCTTGTGGTTCCGGTACCAATGAGTCAGGGCTGATGATATTTGGTACGCCATCAGCACCAATGAGTAAATTGTTCTCATACTCCGCAACTTTAATGGTCAAGTTTTTGGCTTGGAATTTCAGCAATCCCATTTGCTTTCTGGAGTCTGCTAACTCATCTAGAATCGGGGGTGCTGAGTTCTTTTGTGGAACAAGGACCTTTTCAAGTTCCTTACGTTTGGCTTGGAGATTATTTAACTCGTGGCGTGCTGAATTGTAAAGCTCGTAGTTGTCTCGGACAAGTTTGACACCCATCGTGGGAAGTCGTCGCAATTGGGCAGACTGGATCAACTGTTCAGCATTGGCACAAATGAACTTGTAATCGTATTGAGGCTTTCTCAAAGCAGATGATGATTTAACCTTGGCCCCGGTGTTGATTGCCTTTGTAGAGACATGCCTAATAAACATGCCAGATCGAATCATGGTGAACACCTAGCGTTGTGGGCCTGAATGATGTGATGATGGAATTATTTTCCAACTAGGGAAGAGAACTACCCACCACACAGTCTAGCTTGTGACATAATTGTCAGCAATAACCAGCCCATGTCTACAAGCTGAACAAGATTACGACGATTAAGATACATTAGAATAAATTCTTTTATTTTGGCATGACAATAAAGAGGATTTTATACAAGGATCTTAGAAGTTCAGCTTGGTGAAAAACCATTGGTTCTTGCCAGCCTGATGCTTCTCCTCGAATGCCTTCTTGATGGTCTTCTTGGCCTCCTCACGCTGAGAGGGCTCCTTAAAAGTCTCGGTGCTGACGACGGTTTTCAGGGACTCAAGCTCAAAGGTGTAACGGGTGGGCATGAGGTGGTTGAAGTTGACAACCTTGATGAAAGGCTTAATCTTGGTTCTCTTAGCAACAGTCTTAGCACTGTGAGCCTTGGTGACCTTGAGGGGGTATCGCTCAATACCGGCAACCAGGGCGTGGCCGAAGGGGTGAGACTTGGAGCCATCATCGTGGGGCTTGATGATGACAACCTTCTTACCGGCGTAACGTCCGCGGACAATGATGGCTACATAATATGTTAGATACTGCTTGTAGATTGAAATCCAAATAGCTAATGTGTGAATAGAGACGATGCGCCAGTGTGCCCTGAGGTCGATAGTCTCTTTCCAAGCGTCAGAGGTGAGCGAAATTTCACCCAGACAGCCTGTCTAAAACTCTAGCTATTCACGCACTGACAGCACTTCGGGTGGATTTGAAAATATATCGACATGACATACCAACTTTGCCTGGCTTCAAGAACTTGGATCCCATTGTATATGTCGAGATTAGGTCGTCGTTGTGGTGTCGATGGTGCCTAAAGGTGGAAGGGAAAATTTTATTCAGAAAAAGAAGAGAGAAAAAAGAGAGATCAGTAAAGATGCAAGATGGGCGAAAAATTTGTGTGGTGCTGGAGAATTGCTATGGCAAAATTGAAATTCTTATATCAGCTATGTAGCAATGCTGACTACACAAAAGTAGAATTCCTTATATTGGGGCAAGGGATGGTAATGTGACATAAAGAAAGTTGTGAGCGGGACTGAAATATAAGAAAGGCAGTCTGATATCTTCTGCCATGATGTTGTGACTGCTTTTTTTGGTTTTTTTTTTTTGGTTGTTTCAAGTAATTGCCCTGTACACGTATACCTCAATGTCAGACATAACGTCAGCATTGTTACTCGATAGAAAATACACGTGATATTCCCAATTAGGACAAGAGTAAACAACAGAGCCAAGTATTCTCGCCGCATAGCGCTAACAGGGCGAAACAATATCAAAACGAAAATAAACAAACACAAGACTGACTCCAAAGTATACAAGGATTGATATATATTGATCAGAAGAAGAAGTCTTTCTTGATTCCTTCTTCATCATTTATTGTTTGATTAATCGTTACGTTGTTATTCAATCAATATCGTCAAGTAACCAGTTCGACCACACCGGCATCATCTTCCTTTATTCAATTCATCACTTCTTCGCTCCTTCACAATCAACAGCAAAGAAAATCAAGAGTTCAAATTCCTCCCTTTCAATCTCCTCTGTTTAATCAACAAAGATATTCTACGTCAATTGATATTTATTCACTGCTTCGTCAACCAGAGGCATTCATGAGAAACACCTCGCCGTCAAAGAACAGAGAAGGGTCTCCCCTTTTGAAGGAGCCATCCATTCCCATGTGGGATTCAAGCGATCCAACAAGAGCACCTCCGCCTATGCCGCTCTACCCTGACTCTCCTACTCTCAATACAGTTCCTCTTGGTACCGGGCCGGTCTCTGGTAGTCCATTCAAAATCACTTCAAGCCCCATTAAGCAAAGTTTTGCTAGCCGTAACTACTCCTCAATTAATGAGGATCGTCTAATGGAAATCCTGGAAGCTTCCAGAGATATTAAAGTACAAAATCAAATGGTTGAGGCAACTGTTAAGGATGCAATGAGTGAGTTTGGTTCCTTGATTCATCGATCGAAAGATAACGGCTCTACACTTTCTTCTTTGATCAGCCTTATTGAAAATACTCGCGAAAGTGTAGAAAAGACTGGAATTGTGGTCAAAGACAAGTTTCCCATGATTATCGGTTCTCTTGACACACAGCGCGAGGCACAGAGATCATTGACAACTGTAGCTGATGTCTTACTGGAGCAGGTTCGAGATTTTGGACGCAGACTGCAATTGCAAGAGTCCAACATAAAAAAGATCCTCCAAATAAATGACACTCAGAAAGGAAAGAGCCAAGGAGTAACAAAGGAAGAGATTGATCGATTGGTCGGCAGAACAGCAAGCAAAGTGCTTGAAGAATTTGGTCAATTCTCAGGTACAATTGGAGCCCAGCAGCAACAAACTATTAATCTACTCCTAAATCTCAAAGAATACTTTGACAAATCAGGGACAGATTTTGACAATCTATACACCCAAATCGCGACAATGGTGCGAGAAGAAACCATAGGAGCATCGAATGAGCTAGGAAAGACAATCAAAAAGTCGGCAGATAAGACGTCAGAACAGCTTGAGACTTTAGACGCTGATCTGCGAAAAGTCCAGGATTCACTACAAGCATCAATTGCCAAAGCCATTAACAACGCTGCAACTCTCTCACAACCCGAAACGCCAACGCACGATCATATGATTCCTGAGATTGCAAACAAGCTGGTCGTTTGGGAACAGCAAAATAAACTACAGCATGACAAGGCGAGGGTTGAACTGTTGGATAGACTGGAAGCAGAATTCCAAGAAGCTGCAGGCACAAGCAAGACAGATATCAATCTAGTTCTCCAAAGGGTTGATGAATTGGTCAGTGCCCAGGCTACAATTGCAAGTACCAAGCAGGTCAAACTCATTGTTTCAAAACTCGACGATTTGGCAGAATCCCTTGAAACTCAATATCAGCAGCGTCTTCAGCAAGCAGATGCTCAAGTGGCAGAAGCAGCGGAGAAGGCTGAAAAGGTTGAGAATGAAAGCCGTGCACAGGTAGCAGAAGCAGAGAAGAAGGCAGGAAAGGCCGAAAGTGAAAGCTTTGCACGGGTAGCTGAAGCGGAGAAGAAGACATCAACCATTGAGAGTGAATGCCGTTCACGGGTAGCTGAAGCTGAAAAGAAGGTTGAACAGGTTAAAATTGAGAGTCGTGCACAGTTAGTGGAGGCCGAGAGAAAGCTTGCTGACATGGAGGCAAGACTGAAAGAAATGGAAATCAAGATGAAGCAACAGGAGCATGGACAGGTACAGGCGAAGCAGGCTGCAGAACTGGAGACAAAAAGACTTATCATGGCTTCTGCCCAGGAGGCAGACAAGAAAGTCTCAGACCTGGTGCAAAAGCTTGCTGACTCGACTGCTCAAAAACAATCAATCGAGCAAAACATGAAAATGCTGAAGTATTTCAACCATGATATCGATCGCCATGAAGAAGTGATTCAGGGTTTAGAGGACAAGACTGCGCAATTGCAACAAGAGAAGCAAGCCTTGGGTGAGGACGTCAGTTCCTTAAAAGCCACTTACACTCTTCGTGTGGAAAAATTGAAAGAATTGGAAACTAGAGTGGAAGGCTTTGAGCGCCGTCTCAGCCAGGCTATTCTGGATCGATCCAAGAGCATTCTGGGAACCACCACTATGGCCATCATCAACTCTGCTGGAGAGCAGAAGCAGACCCATCTGAGTAAGGTAATGGAGACTGAGCGTGGAGCATCTAAGGGATCGCCTCGCCGCCATCTGTCACTTGCCCCAGCCAATTTTGAGAATATGGCAAAGGACCTTGAAGACGATTATGACAAGGAAAATGATACAATTGCGGTGATGAAGCGAGGAAGCCCGTTCATGTCCAAAAAGCAGCAGCAGCGCAGCATTAGCATGTTTGCTGATAAGTAATTTATTTTGATTTTTCATGGTTTACATATATATATATATGACTTTCGCGTCATGAAATTGATATCATGCTTTGAGTAAACTTGGGAGTTTTGGGACCTGTCTTCTACTAAATCGCCTCCAACAGTCTACTATACATTTCATATGGTAAGCCAGCACTAGAATGAAATAGATTGATCTAATATGATCCATAGGTAGTCCCTATTCTGGCAGCATTTGGGCTGGCCATTCTGTTCACAAGTGGGCGGGCTGGAATCCGAGCATGGGCTCGAGTCAGGGCCATGCCACCAGAGGTCTTTACCTCTGAAGATCCCGCCGCCGCTGCTCGAGCCGCCGCTGCTAGTGCATCATTCCATAAAAATCGAAAGTTCCACCCTGGAGGGTTTGACGCAAAGATGACGGTTGCAGAGGCCATTGATATACTGGGGCTAGATGGCATGAGCAGGCACAGCTTGACTCGCGGGCATATCAAGAAAACCCACCGACAAATAATGATTCAAAACCACCCGGACAGAGGTGGGTCGCCGTATCTGGCGATGAAAATTAACGAGGCGAGGGATATTCTGGAGAGTATAGCTAAGAAGTAGGCATTATCGTTGGATGTAAATATGTACCATGACTTTATTTCGTTTATTTTTTGAGTGAGGTCTAAGGGGAACTTCTTCTTCAGTACCCCCATAATGACGAAACCGATCCTCAGCAGAAAGAGAGACTTGTTCTACTATGTGTATTTCATCCAGCACATTGTGGTGACTGTATTGATTGACAGTACGATTGCATTGCCGGTCAAATACCAGACTAGTCTCCAGTACAGGTTAGGACAGTTCCATATTGAAAGCAACAATGATCTGCTGGTAGCCAACTCCCCACCCTGGCTTGTAGCCTTTGTGTGGCTTGAGCTGATCTTTCAACTGCCGTTTTTCTTCTTTGCAGCGTATTATTTCTTCAAAGGTTGGTGTAACTAAGTCTGAAAATGCTTTGCTTCTAACATCATTAGGCAACAAGAGGATCTATATTCCTACACTGATTTACGGGGTTGAAGCTGCCACCACCACATTTGCTTGCCTTGTAGAGCTTTTCTACCTCGACGTGCCCCAATCAGATTTGAACAAGCTTGTAGGATTCTATCTTCCTACTCTTGTTATTCCTCTGGTGTTGGCGGTTGACATGACTTGTCGAATTTCGGATTGGATTCCAACTGAAAAAGACGTCAAGGTTAAGGCCCTTTGATTTGCCGAGGTTCACACTATAGAATCCCACAGCTTTTTCTTCACATATAAATCCCCACACAGTAGACAGTAGGTATCCGCTCGGCCTTCTATGATTCCTTAGCAATTTAATATTGATTTAAATTCTCAATCATCCTGTTCTACTTCATCTTTCACTCATCTTCATTTTTATAGTTTTGGCATATTGGTGGACGTAAATATAAAATGCCCGCCCTGATTTCTTCTTCAACAACAACTCATTCTGGCACCATGACCAAGCCCAAGCGTCAGTCATTCACCAACCGGACGGTGTCGTGTACCGCTGAATACACGGATTATCTTCCTGTGGATATCGTGTCACTCTCTTCCGATTTGCTTCAGCAGCTCTACAGTGAAAATGCATCAGATAGTGAAAAATTCATCGTTGTTCACGGAATCAACCAAGAACAAGCAACGGGCAAGAAATGGACGCTTTACCAGGTAGCCGACTGGAGCGTTCAAAAGCCAGGCGACAATAAAACTTTTAATTCCCCAGAATCCTGTGTGTTTTCATTCAGCAACAAAATGATTGGTCCCCCGGCGCATAGCAGAATCTTGATTCAAGCGGTTTCCCCAGTTTTTCTCGATCAAGCCCTACTGCTCTGCACCCCGCAAAGCTACCAGCGCTTGGAGTCAAGCTCGCACGAAGAGCTGATGCAGCAGCTGCTAGGTACTGGCGACCAGCGGATTGTGCGGCAGGGCGAGTACGACGTGGGCGCGATTGGCCAATTCAAACTCTGTGAGCCAGTCGATCAAGGCATTCTCACGAAAACCACAAAAGTCACAGTCATCAAAGACCAGGTCGCGACAGAAAGCAAAGAAAACGGGATCCATATCGAGGATATAGAGGATGAGATTGCAAACTACTTGGACTTTAACTCTAAATCCCGGCCCAGCTCCGACTTATTGCAAATAACTCTAGACACCAAACCGCTCGACGAGCCTATTTCTGTGCATAGCATCATTCCCCCGCCAGAGCCTAAGGACGACCCGGAATCACGGGTGTTTGTGCGGATTGAACAAATACTCAGCATTGGCAGCTTCTCTGGCGATGTGGTAGGTCACTTTCAAAGTTTACCAGGTTAATTTTCTAACAAAATAGATTCTACTTAAAACTGACTCGGGTGCTGAAAGACATGTTCGCTTGTTTTCTTATCCTGAGCCTAATGCGATTTCGAGTAATCATATTTATCTCTCTCCGATCCTCTTGTACAACCTTGGCAACCCGTCGTCGGTCCATGTGTCGAATATCCAGCGCGAAACCACTGGCCAAAACCATATCTACGCTAACGCAGTCAAAACTGCAAAGGAAGTGACTATTTCACGACTGGCATCTGTTATTACGACGGACAGAATGCTGCAAACCGCGTTCTTGTCGGGCCTGCGCACGTACTTTGAAAGCTATACTCGGGTGGTCAAGAATGGAGACTTGATCGCTGTGCCAATAGATACAATCCTGGCAAGAACAATGTATGCACCGGGCGGAGACGACTCGTTAGACGACGGTGGCACTCTGCCTCTGGGTAAGCCCAACGATGTGGCTTGGTTCAAGATTACAGCACTTGGTCCTCAAGATGATGAGAACTTTTTGATTGAACCCTCTAAAACCAGGATGATCCAGTCTGGTATTGTCAAGGAGACTTGCGTGCCATCGAGCCTGCCGTGGCGAGAGTACCTCGGGCTGCCAATTTTAACAGATTACGGGATTGTGGCCAACGGCAAGCCGGTTCTTTTCCCGTATGCGGCAAAATTACATCAATACTTGAGTGCGAGTGTCTCCCCGCTAGGAGCGTCGCTAAACACAACGATCCTGGTTCACTCTTCAAAGCGTGGTGCTGGTAAAGCCAGTGTTGTGCATGGCGTGGCTTTACAAATGGGCATTCATGTGTTTGAAATCAGCGGGTACAATGTACTTGGTGATAACGATGCCAAGACTCTGGGAACTCTGCGAGCGCGGTTGGAAAGGGCGTCGCTTATCAGCCCGTGCGTGGTGCTGTTGAAGCATCTTGACGCTGTTGCGAAAAAGTCCGAGCAAGATGGTAAAGAAGGCGCGGGCATTACGTCAAACATTATTGACATGCTGCATGAGTTTTCCGGCAAAGAAGGACTTATAATCACAGCGACCGTGGCCGACATTGACAAACTGGCAGAGTCGGTACGCGCCAAGTTCAAGTTTGAAGTCGAGATCAGCGTGCCTTCGGAAGCAGAGCGAAAGGAAATTTTTCGGCAGCTCACGGTTTCGAAACTGGGCAGACAGTACATTTCAAGGGTGTTTGGCAAGACGCGGCTGCAGTTTGGATTCTGTCTTAGGGGAGACGTGTCGATCGACACGCTGGCCTTGCAGTCTGCCGGCTTGACGCCGCCGGACTTGATTGCGATTGTGCAAAGCAGCAAACAGAAGGCGCTGGCCAGGTTTGACAAGTATGCAAAGGAGCACACCGGCACTGATATACGTGATTTGATTTTGGGGTCTGGTGGAATTGTCAAAATAAGCCCGGATGATTTTGAGAATGCGATTGGCGAGGCGAGACAAAAGTATAGCGACTCGATTGGTGCTCCTCGTATCCCGAATGTGAGCTGGGAAGACGTGGGTGGCTTGGAAGGCGTCAAGAAGGAGATTTTGGATACGATTGAGATGCCGTTGAAGTATCCTCAGCTGTTCAGCAGCGGCATGAAGAAGCGCAGTGGTATTTTGTTCTATGGTCCCCCTGGCACCGGCAAAACCCTGCTGGCCAAAGCGATTGCCACCACTTTTTCGCTGAATTTCTTTTCTGTTAAAGGACCCGAACTGCTAAACATGTACATTGGTGAATCCGAAGCCAATGTGCGCAAGGTGTTTCAAAAAGCCAGAGACGCTCGTCCGTGTGTTGTGTTTTTCGACGAACTGGACTCCGTGGCCCCCAAACGAGGCAACCAAGGCGATTCCGGCGGCGTCATGGACCGTATCGTGTCCCAGCTGCTTGCCGAGCTCGACGGCATGAGCGGGTCCGGCGGCGAGGGAGTGTTTGTAGTCGGGGCGACCAACCGTCCTGATTTGCTGGATGAGGCGCTGCTGCGCCCTGGCCGCTTTGACAAAATGCTGTACTTGGGTATTTCGGATACGCATGAGAAGCAGCAGACCATCTTGGAGGCCCTCACGCGTAAGTTTGTGCTGGGCCCGGAAGTGTCGCTGGAACAGATTTCAAAGAAATGCCCATTTACTTACACCGGCGCTGATTTTTACGCCATGTGCTCGGACGCCATGCTGAACGCGATGACGCGGACCACGAACGAAGTGGACCGGAAAATCAAAGCTTATAACGAGGCGCTGAAAGCCAACGCGGCGCCGCCGGGAGAAGCGGTTAAAGAAGTTTCGATCCGGTGGTGGTTTGAGAACGTGGCCAGCAGCGCAGACACGGACGTGCTGGTGACCGAGCCGGACTTTGACAAGGCTGTGCGGGAGCTGATTCCGTCTGTGAGCGCGGAGGAATTGAGGCACTACCTGCGGGTGCGAGAGAACTTTCAAGGCGGAAAGACCAAGGCCAAGCAGGGCGTGGTCTCCTCGGCTGCAGCACCAGTAGAAGGTGTTTCTCATGACGGGGGCCAACCTGTGCCTGTGCTGGATTTTTCAATGGGAGGTGACGATGCTGAACTGCAAGCTGCGTTGAAAGCTTCGCTGGCTCTGAATGGTGCTGCGGTGGTGTCGAAGGAGAAGGAGGAGGAGGAGGAGGTTGTGGGCCCAGCTGACGACGCTATGAAAGTATTAGAGCCAACTGAGACAGAGGCTATCAGGGCTCAAGCTGGTACTGTCAACGGAGGGGCTGAGGCTGGCAGCGGTAACGGCACAAAGCCACGCAAGAACAAGGGCAAAGGCGTGAGCAACCGGCCATAATCAAGCACTAGCAATCAATCAATTAATCAATTAATTAATCCGCAGAGTCAAGGCTTTTTTGCATTCTAGAGAGTCTGAGTCCTGAATATTGGTTACATCTAAACAAAAGCTCAGCTCCAACCAAAGCAAGTATCCAACTAATAAACACTGTTTTCCATGATTTTCTTCACCTGCAGTAAAAGCTGCATAATCCAAGCGAGAAGAGCATATGGGATTAGTTGAAATGTGTGCACTTGATTCTCTGTGATCTCTGGGTTCGCGATTTTTCACAGTTAAAAAAAAGTTATGTAAGTCTGTTTATCCTGTTTATGTAATGAATGTGTTAGTAACAAGTTAAGTAAGAATTGACAATTTAATGTAATGTTGCTTACTAATTTGTTGTTGATCATTTATAAACAGCTGACAAATGATTGATCAGCTTTTGTAATGCTGCTGCCTGATGTGCCTTTTCTTTGGAGTTATAAAGTATACAAACGCGTTACCCGAGATGAGATGAGAAAGCTATGCCGTGCACTTAATTGCAATAACCAGCAAAGTAGAATTAATGGAAAAGAAAAGAGAAGTAGATATATAGATATATGCTATGATGCTAAATAGATATATATACGTAGCAAAGTAAAAAGATCTACCTGAATATACATGTATATACTTGAATAGATATACGGTTTGTAGACAAACTTCCACTGTTGGTTACACAGTAGATAAAGGTACTTTGTTACAAAGATCTTGCGTAGATCTAAGGTCATTATTCAATTACTATCTCTAATGTTTCAGATAATTAATGTCTTTAGATGTCTTATGATAAGACCATATATATGTCAGGTCCTTCTTGATGATGTTGATGATGATGTTGATGCTGATGATGAGTTGGAATATATATAGTTTACAGTATCAAGGCAGAGTTGTATGGAGACTATTTTACGGGTTCATTTTTTTTTTTTTTTTTGTTGTTGTTGTCAATTGTTGTTGTATTATTTCTAACCAATCAAAGAATTTATGCTAAAACCTAGCAGTCATACAGAGTCATGACTCAACTATACATTTGATCCAGGTGGGGGGGAATAACGGAGATTAATGCTAATTGCCGCTCCGTTTTTTTTTTTTTTTTTTGCCAATTTTAAAAAAAATACATGACAAAAATTATGTCACTTCAGGGTAAACCTGTTGTCAATATATTGAATATCAAGCTGCTGCCGCCGCGTGGTAGTGCACCAACAACTGTGTATACATATATATATATATACACATCAAGTATACACACCCATACAAGTTTTAGCCTGCTTTGCACTAAATTTACCACCACCACAACCACTGGGCAACAAATATATACACAATCAACCCAACCCGGGCTCACAACTAAATTGTAACCTTTTTTTTTTTTTTTTTTTTTTTTTCCATCAAACACCGAACCGCCACCATCTCTCGTCTACCTTGTTCTTCTTCTTCTTCTTCTTCTTCTTCTGCTATTCCTTCTGCTACCATCTCTCTTCCCGTCTCATCTCTCTTCTCTACATGCAACTTCACTCTTTCGACAACATCATCACCCTATTCCTCGTAATACTTACGTCAGTTTCAGCATAGACACCCTTCTACTCCGTTGCTTGCTTCTATCGTATCTCAAAAATCACCAACAACTGAAAAACAATGGAATTCACCCAGAACTTGTATCCAGTCAACGACAATTCAAAGTCTCCTCTATCATATCTTCTACAAGAGACATCCTTTCTCAATCATGCCTCATCCACACTTTTGGACCCATCTAATCAACAACAACATCAACCACCTATACCCCCATCAACAACAACCACCACCACCACTAACACCACCACCACCTCCTCAACATCCAACACCACAAATGCTACAACCATACCCGACTTTGATGACTCCGTCATGTGGGAAGACGAGCTGCCTTTTCCCTCAGACCTGGCATCCCTCGACGCTGGCGTCTTGTCAAAAGTCCGTCGCCGGAAACGACAGCCGAAAAACTGCTCCTTCTGCCGCCGCCGCAAGCTCAAATGCGACAGAGAACATCCCTGCTCAAACTGTGTAAAACGCAACATTGAGTCTACCTGCACCTACGCAAACGAGCCAAATGAGCATGATTATCGCCAACAATCAGACATGTCTACTTCAATATCCCCCACAAACCTGGTGACTACAGAGGCTTTCAGCCAAACCAGTATACCAAGAATTCCACCAAAGGACTTGAAACAGCCAAGGCTTATATCAAGAAAAGCCGTCAAGTTTTCAGACTTTAATCCGGCCCAGCTAGAGGACCCCACCCAAGCCAGCGAGCTGAAAAAGCGCCTCGATAAAATGGAAATGCTCGTGCTCAGCATGCTGCAAGCAAAGAATTCGACAGAAGGATCGCTATCAAGCAACAGCACGCCAGAATCAGAAGACAAGAATTCGTCGCCCTTGGACTCGTCTCGAAATCCTAGCACTGCTAGCTCGGCATCCGTTAACTCCACCCAATCGTCAGCCGCAAACGCCAGAAACCACCTCTCAAAAGCAAGAGACTCCCTGGGCATGCTGAAACTCGCTAAATCCGGCAACTCAATCTACCACGGCGACACCCATTGGCACGCCCTGTTCTCAGAAATCGAGCAGCTGGAAGATCTCATTTGTAATTTGTCACTAAAGCACAAAACCCAAGCCACCGCCAATGCTGCCACGGGCATTCGTGTGCCTGTCAACGAAAAGGAAGATCTGGCCCCGTTCCCCTTTATGAGCGCTGGCGGGTCTAAACTGAACCCGCTGGACGTGCTGGCCACCATTCCGTCCAAGGCAATGTGCGATACGCTGATCCAGCGGTACTTTGACATTTTCGAGTCCTGTTTTTGCCTCGTGCACCAGCCCGTTTTTGAAAAGGAGTATGCCGAGTTTTGGGCCAATCCAACCTCGACTGAACTTATTTGGGTGTCGGTTTTTTTGGGCATGCTGGTGCTGGCATTGCAATCATACTCGCCAGAAACGGTCCCAGAGAGTTTTAGAGGCAACCCGAGAAAGGCATGGTTGGTATGGATGGAGGGCTTGGAGGTGTGTGCTATCCAGGGTAGAATACTTTTAAAACCTGCCCTCAACAATGTCAGATCTGCCTTGCTGTGGATCATGGCGCAGGCCAACTACCACTCCAAGTGGGAATGGGTTGATAGCTGTGCTACCGCCATTAGCATGGTCATTCGCATGGCGCAGTCCATGGGTTTGCACCGCGACCCGACTTGGTTTGCCATGTCACTTTACGAGGCCGAGCAAAGACGCCGCATTTGGGCCGTAGTGCAGTACCTCGACCTGCACGCCTCTGTCATTCAAGGCCTGCCGTGTATTATTTCACACTTTGGTACCGATGTTGAGCCCCCTGCCAACCTCAACAAGGATGACTTCAGTCTGGACATGGCCAAAATGCCACAAGAGTTACCTCTAACGACGCGAACCACGGCGAGTTTCACAATTATGCGGTCACGCATGGTGCGCTGGCTGGCGAAGGTGCTGGAAGACAGCGCAGGCATTGGACCAGACGCCGTCAAGGTCAGCTTTGAGCAGGTGCTGGAATTGCACCACAACATTCGCACAACATTTACGGACGCACCTGAGTACCTGTCCAAGTCAGTGCTGAAAGGCAGCAATGCAAACTGCCCGCCGGACTTGCTGGTGCAGCGACTATGGTACGAGATTGACTACTTGCGCACGCTTCACGCGTTGCACCGGTACTATGGTGCATTGGGCATGGCAGACGTCAAGTACAGACGCAGTCGCGAAGAAAGCCTGTACGCGTCGGTGCGGTTGCTGCTGCTGCAGGAGTGGTGCTTCAAGTCTGAGGAGGGCATTCAAATGCGCCAGCTGTTTGACTGGGTGTGCCACAACTTTTTGCTGTCCCACTTTTTCCATGCTACTGTGTATGTCAGCTTGGCACTGATTGACCATTTCGACACGTTCTCGGTCGACCAGCGGCTGGAGCAGATCCGACTGGTGACTCTGTCTCGGTCCATCTTTGTAGAGAGTCTGGCGTACTCAGGGCGCTTCGAGGCGTTGTGCACGCTCTTGTGCATTCTCGTGGACAAGGTGCACGCTATTTCCAAAATGACAGTCAAGGAGCGCGCTGAGATTTTGCGACAGCGCGAGGTGCGCAAGCAGAACTTTGCATATAACAGCACTTTCAACGCACCCTCACAGCCGCTCAACAAGGGCATGACAATGAATCTAGACGCTACCGACAGCACTATTAGTTTCGAGTACTTTTCGACCTTGACCCCCGGAGCCTTTACGTCGCTCAACACGCCAGACACGCCCAGAGCGTGGTTCCAAGAGATTGCGGACGGCGGGTTCAAGTCCCTGGATCCTTTACAAAACGGAAATGGTATTGATAGTGGAAACGGCAACGGTAATGGCATTGGGGGCATTGGAGACATGGACCTGAGCCAGCTGAATCCATATTACCAGATGCCGCAGTTCCAATAGTGCTTGGTGAGGCACAAACATGGTATTTTATTATTTTTATTATTTATGATTGATTGATTTTTTTCTTGTTGTAGGTGTATATAATTCTGTTAATATGGACAACTTCCTTGAATTTATAACCTTTCGCTGTTTATCTAAGCTTCGATCTGGGGTGAACATTTCAGTAGTATACAAGGGCTAGGGCTGAATGTCCAAATTTCACTTTTTCACCCACCACTCACTCACTTTTTATTGCCAGCACTCTCTACACCACCAGAATCCAACCATCCTAAAAGGCACTCATCAGATCAACCCTCAAGCCAGAGAGGTGCCAAATCGTTCAGATCAAATAGGAATCAACTCAAACAAGAAGGGTGCCATTTGTCAGTCATAGGATCAATCAGATCATAAGGTTGCTCAGATTACAAGCATCAAGAAGTGCTATACAGTAAAGAAAATGGACCATCCCCTAGACGACATCCTGCTCGCCCGCAACGAGCTGCCCCTCCAGTGGGCCGACGACTACAGAGCATACCGTATTCGCGTCACTCGCAAGCTTGTCCGCTTGAGGAAAGAGTACAAGATGGTGCAGCGCCCTTCCAAGTCTGCCTCTTCTGCAGTTGCTACCACTGCCACTGAGGGAAGTGAAGGCAAGAAAAAGAGGGTCCAGCGACCTCACAAGACAGTGACCTTGGCTGATGTGGCCCAGGACGCGGGTGTGGTGCGCGTGCTCTTGTGCCTTGCGGAGCGGGCCTGGGCCGAGGCTATGCGTACGTCTAGTCTGGTTGAAGCGAGACTGGGGGCGCCGGGGACGAGGCTCAGGAAGGCGCGTGAGCATGTCAGATCCAAGCTGGCCAAGGCTGCGGCATACGCAGAGCGGGCCGCTGCGCTGCTTGAGGAGGCGCCCACAGAGGCTGGAAAAGGGGAAGTGACGGAGACGGCGAGGCTGGAGGTGCAGGCATACGCGGCAATGGTCAAGGGCCACCATGCGTACGAGTCGCATCGTTGGGCCCAGTGCGTGCAGACATACGCCGTGGCCCGCGTCGCCCTTGTGGCGCTTGCAAACACAGCCCCTACGTCCGGGGGCAGTAAGGACTTGCTTCTAGATGTGGTCCAGACGGTTGTGGACGAGCACCTGGGGTACGCCGTGTACCAGCTGCGCAAGGTGAGACCTCTTCGCGTGGGCCCCCTGGCTCAGCAAGCGGCGCTCGAACAGGCGGGCTCGCATCCCGCTGTCAAGTTGGTGCAGAAGGTGGATGCCGGCGTGCTGTCGACGGAGGCGATGGAGGCGTCAGCGGCCAACAAGGTCAGAACGGTGACGTGGAGAGCGCACTCAGCGGCGGTTAGCAACGAGGACGTGGGCGCGGCGCTGTTTGAGACAGGCGAGCTGGACAAGGCGCTGGCGGCCAAGCTGGCGGCTTTGTCGGCTTCGGCAGCCGCGGGCGCGGCAACGGCAGCACTGCCCCTCTTTGACCCGGTTCTAGAGGCCTGGCAGGACACGCAGGATCTGGTCAAGGCCAACATCAAGCAAAGCGAGGAAGCAGCTTCAGCGGCGCCGCACCAGCAGAGTATCCAGGACCAGTATATTGTAGCCACCTTTGTAGGGTACAGTTTGCTGCTGCGCCGGATCCAGCGCGACACCTTGCTGCTGAAGCAGCTCACCAGCAAGACTATTGCAAAGAAACCCAGGAAGATGGCTGAGCACGCCCATGACCTGATTAGAATCCACGAGACTATTCTCCAGAGCACAGCTCAGCTGCTGGCCTTACCCGGCGTGCACACCGACTCGGCCTTGTTCGCGGCGCTGACCAGCTTGGACTTGTTCTATACGGCGGGGCGGCTGAGCTTGATTGCGGGTGCCTTGTTTGTAAGCGGCGAGCAGCGGGAGGCATTGGCGGTGTACGAGCGCGCGAGTGGTACTCTCTCTAAATGTGTGACTTCGGCTGGGGGTAACGTGCTGCAGAGCGCGGAGTTCCCGGTAGGCGTTCTGGACCAGGAGATGCTGGACGATGCAGTGGCCGAATCCGAAACAAAGCGCATACAAGCCCAGGCCGTTTTGACGTCCGACGCCCTCAAGTCTAGTAGCACCATCAGCAAGGGTGCTGTCATCGACTCACTTAATACGTACCCCCATCTTCCCACAGCCGCCATTGCAAGCAACCTTGTCAATTTGAAGGCCCAGAAACTGGAGCCCGTGTTTGTGAAGCCTGTGTTTTTTGATATTGCGTTTAATTACATCGAGTATGGGGGTTCGAAGCAGGGTGTTTTGAGCCACCCTACTCATGGAACTGGATCAGGATCTGGAGAAGGCGGTGCTCATGGAGTAGGTGCAGAGGAGGCGGGTGCGAAGAAGGGCTTCTTGAAGGGCTTGTGGGGTCGTTAAGGACCAAGACTGAATGTAAAATGAACCGGTACTTGAATACAAAAAGAAGATTTTCATGTAAGTAAAAAATAAATAAAAAAGAAGAAAAAAGACTATTCAAGAAATGAGCGGAAACCTTTTCTCAACGTGTGTCACAAACACCAAATAAGTCATCTAACTTGGACTTGAGGTCTACATCAACTCATCATACCAATAGAAAACGATGACTTCAAGTAAGTTAACGATAGGTATAAAGCCATTATAGGCACCATGGATGAAAAGATATGAACAGTTTATCATAAGTAAAAACAATTTTTCTTTCTTTCTTTCTATTGTACAACTATTGTATTACAAAAACGTATAATGTAAATATCTGGCCTTGCTTCAAGCCCTTGCCTGTCTGAGGAGAATCTTGTTTGTCTTCTTTTGTCTTACTTTTTGTGCAAAGATATCTGTATCTGGGTCTGGGTGATGATAGTGATGATGATGAGGATGATGATGGGATGATGATGATGATAATGCCTGCCTGTTTGTGTGCCTAAGACTTTTTCTCAGCCGGCTTGAAAAAGCTTGTCAGTTTCTTCATCCCGCTCTTATCAACCTTCGCCAGCACCCTCTCACCCCTCGTCTGCCTCTTCTTTTCTCCTTCCTCGCCTAGTCCACCTATTGCCGAGGCGCCTCGTTTGCGGTTGGCAAGCGTCTGCTGCTGCTGCGCCAGCATCGTTTGGTGAGCCGCCGCCTCCGTTTTCTGTTTCTTTAAGTCACGCTCGTAGGTCTCTAATGCGGCAAAGCTGGGAATGGGCAAAAGGGTGCTGGCGAGGGGGTGCGCGAGAAGGAGGGTGCAGAGGGGCGCGGGGATATAGGTGAGCACAAGATTGAGAGCGGCGCGGGTTGTGGCTGCGGTGACAATTTCGGGCGGTATTGAGTCTTTGGTTCCACTTGACGTGGAATTTGCAGAAGCGGTAGTGGAGGTAGGTGGTGAAAGCGCGTCGACGACTAAAGCACGGTGCATGGCAGGCGGCAGCCCAGCATCTGTAATCCTGGTCACCGTGGCCGCAACCCTCCTGACCAGTTTCTCCATCGAAAGCCTCACAAACACCCCACCGCTACTGTCACAATCACCCCCATTCCTTTCACCTTCCAGATCAACCCCCTCGGGCCCCTCACAAACCGGAACCACCGCATTCCTAAACGCCTCAAACCCCAACACAACACACCCACTTCCCTTTCCCCCGCCATACTTGTCGCTCTTCTCGCTCCACAGGTCGTGGAGGTGGTCCAGGGGCCAGAACTGAGCACGCTGATCCATAAGTATGCCCAACGCAAAGTACAGCGGATCCACCGGCGTGCACACCACCACGCGCGCGTGTTCCTGGACTACGGCGTCCTCGGCCGTTGTGACGCCGTTCTGGGTAATCGTTTCCAGACTGGTGCAGGTGGCCGGCGTGACCAGGAGCAGGGACCGCGCGTGCCCGGCTGCGAGCTCGTCGGCGCGCGGGCGAGGCTTCCCGCCAGAGGTATTGAGGGCATGCTCGCCGGAGATCTGGGTCATCTCGTAGATGAGCGACCCGCTGGGGTTGGACGTGGGCCGGAGGTAGCGCGTTGGAACTTGGGTGCGGGGATGGGCCATGAGGACGATATCGTAGTCGCAAGTCGATGATCCAGAGCTTGCCTGTGATTGCGGTGGAGGTACGGGCATAATGATTGTTTTGAGGGTGTGTTGAGGCACACCTGGTGCCGATGCTGATGCCATTTCTTTGAAGTGATTTTGGTTGCTGAATGTAAATGTGAAGAGAAAGACGCGTCGAAGGTTTAGTGCGTGATTCGGAAATGAAGTTGGGTTCAGCAGGTACACTGCACTACAAAATTGTTTGGATTTTCTGCATGCCGCCTTTTTTACTTTACTTTTCTTTCGCTTCTCTGTCAACAACCCAAATCACAAACATTCGACCCGAGATTTGCTCCTTCTATATCTGCTTAAGACTTTGATCTGACATTCGTGCTCTGTTCTTCTGTGCTTCTGCTTCGTCGCTCACCGCACTACTCACAGTTAACCTGCATCGGCCAAGCGACCCATCAGCTCTTGGCCCTCAGCGCCATGCGACATTCATAAACATCTCTCTCCTCCACTTTAATACTTCTCATCATGGACTCGGACCACCCCACTTCCTCCGAATTGGAACCGATCATCATTCGCTGGAGCGGCATGCGGATTGTAGTAGGCGATAAATCTGCACCGACACCTACAGGGCCCGCCAAAGACGTTGTCATTCCCACAGGCCCTGCTGCCCAGGCCAAGCGCAAGCCTAGAAAGAAAAACCTTAAAGCTGCACCGGCGCCAGTGGCCGAAACTCTACCCGCTGAGACTGCCAGACCCGCTGGGCCTGCTCAACCCAAGCCCAAGCCTACGCCCGCGCTCAAACCGAAAAACCCAAAACCCCAGAAGCCTGCCCATTTCCGCGAAATCAACGTTCTCACCAGCGGCATGAAATGGGTTGCAGAGCGGTCCAAGGTTTTTGTCGTTATCGACCTCGAGTTCTGGGAAATCAACAATAGCTTCCTGACCGAAATCGGCATAGCCGTGTTTGATCCCACCCGCCTCCCCAAGGGCGGCCACCCCATCGTACCAAAGATCACGTCCTGCCACTACGTCGTTGCAGAAAACAAGTCCAAGGTCAACGGCAAGTTTGTGCCCAACAACATGTTCAACTACAGCTACGGCGAGACCCTCATCATGCCCATGGCCGACTGCCTCCAGGCTGTCTCCGACATCCTAGCCACCCTTGCAGTTAACAACAACCTGGTAATCGTTGGTCACGGCGTGTCTGGGGACCTTCAAATGCTGCGGAACCAAGGGTGCGAGATCCCGCCCCACGAGATCCTCGACACCTTCACCATGTGGCGCATCACTAGACCTTACGGCTTTGGCTCGCTCTCCAAAATCCTCGAGTACCTCTGCATTCCGCACGCCCTCATGCATAACGCCGGTAATGACGCGTACCTCAACATGCTGCTCTTCCTCATGCTGTGCGATCCGGTAGTTCGCTGCGAATACCATCTGGACGAACACCAGGAGCAGGAAGACATTAATGCTTTGCAATCTTGCTCGCAAGAGAAGCGAGGGCGCGGCCGAAAACGCGACCTGCCGCAGGCCCCGCGCATGGCCGGCGCCGACGACGCGGTTAGTCTGATGCTCGGTAGATGAATCTATTTATTAGCCCAAGTTTTAAGTTTTAAGCTTCAAGTCCTAAGTTGTATGACTGTATTTCCCATTTTGGAAAAGTCGTTCTCATAAACACAGCCTTGCGTAACTGTTGTACCGGCTGAATTTCACTCTCTGTTCCTTCATACAAACCAAACCAAAAAACTTCTTTTTTCTCCTCTCCTCTGATCACCATCAACCACCTTTGGACCGCCTTTAAACATCCTATCCTACACCACCAAATAGTCGAAATGGGAGGCGCTTCCGCTAAGAAAACCGAATACTTCACCAAGCTCCGTTCTCTTCTCGAGGACTACGAGAGCATCTTCGTTGTCGGTGTCGACAATGTCTCCTCTCAGCAGATGCACGAGATCCGTAAGGCTCTCCGTGGTGACGCCGTCGTGCTCATGGGTAAGAACACCATGGTCAGACGTGCTTTCCGCACTTTTGTCTCTGAGATCCCTGAGCTCGACCGTCTCCTTCCTTTGATCAAGGGTAACATTGGATTCGTCTTCACCAACTCTGACCTGAAGACCATCCGTGATGTTCTCTTGGAGAACAAGGTTGCTGCTCCCGCCCGTGCTGGTGCCATTGCCCCCAAGGACGTCTGGGTCCCTGCCGGTAACACTGGTATGGAGCCCGGTAAGACCTCTTTCTTCCAGGCCCTCGGTGTCCCCACCAAGATTGCCCGTGGTACCATTGAAATCACCAACGATGTCCAGGTCGTCAACGCCGGCAGCAAGGTCGGTCCCTCCGAGGCCACCCTGCTTAACATGCTTAACATCTCTCCTTTCACCTACGGTATGGCTGTTGAGTTTGTTTACAACAAGGGTCAGGTCTTTGCTCCTGCCATTCTCGACATCACTGATGACGAGCTTGTTGGCCACTTCCTGGGTGCCCTCAATACCATTGCCACCATCTCTTTGGCTGTCAGCTACCCCACCCTTCCCGCTGTCTCCCACTCCATCATCAACCACTACAAGAACGTGCTTGCTCTCTCCATTGCCACCGACTACACTTTCGAGGGCTCTGAGGCTATCAAGGACCGCATTGCCAACCCTGATGCTTACGCTTCTGCTGCTCCTGTTGCCGCTGCTGCTTCTTCTTCTCCTGCCGCTGAGGAGGCTGCTCCTGAAGAGGAGGAGGAGGAGTCCGATGAGGACATGGGAATGGGTCTCTTTGATTAAACTGCTGGTTGCTATGTAAATTACAAGTCGTAACTTATAATTGTATCAAAAGTTTTTCATGTCTAAATTTTGTATGGTGTAGAAAGTTATTGCACGTGCAATCGGAAGCGGATATAACCACGGAAATTTATAGAACCTAAACAGCTCACAACAGCTCAGATCCCTCTTTCTTCCTCTTGTGCACCTCGATCAGCACCGCTGTTTTGCACTATGGAAGAAAAGCATTTGTTTGTTCTTGTTCATGGGTTAGTATAGTTGCTGCTGCTGCCGGCGTGGTTCAGTCTCACCGCTTTTAGCCTCTGGGGAAACCCATCGCACTTGCAATGTATCTTGGAGTCGCTGGAAGTCGTATTTCCGCCCAAGAAAAGCCACGTCGAGATGATGGTGCCCAAGGTCAACAAAGGGTTTGCGTCGTACGACGGTGTGCGCATTGGCGCTTTGCGATTGATTCAGGAGGTATGCTATGCTTTTTGCTTCTGTCACGGGTTGTGTGCCGGTGGGTCTAACGGTGTGGCTAGATTGAAGAGTTCATAGAAGAGCGATCAAAGGAGTCAGTGAAGTTCACCAAGATCAGCATGCTCGGGTACTCGCTCGGCGGCGTGTGGTTGCGGTATGCTATTGGCGTTATGGTTGAGAAGAATATGCTCAAGATCCCGGGGTTATCTGACGGACCCTTGGAGCCGGTGCTGTATATCACCTTTGCCACGCCACATGTGGGCACCGTATTTATGGGCAAAGGCACACGAGTCAACATATTGAATGGTATTGGGCGTACCATGATCGGTCAGTCCGGTCGCGACCTGTTTCTGCAGGGTAGCGGGAACCCCGAGGACCCGCGCCCGGTAATTGAGCAGCTAGCCGACCCGAAGAGCGTGTTCTTCAAAGCTCTCGCTGGGTTCAAGCGGAGAATCCTGTATGCTAACGCGATCAACGACCGCACTGTTCCATTCTACACTGCGTACTTGATCACAAAGGACCCGTTCAAGGTGCTACACCATGTCCACATTGTGCACCACCCACACCCAGTTGAAGACAGCGATTCCGACTCAGATTCGGCGAGCGGGTCAACTGCTTTAGACAAAAAGCCCATTGTCCGAAAACGGCGACATATTCCTCCCGAGATCGATATCACTAAGTCGAGGTACATTGGCGAGCACCCTGACGAGTCTTCGACTGACCTCAACATTGAAAAGCAGCCGTTCTTGACTGCTTTCCAGGTCCGATTCCTGATTGCGCTGCTCACCGTTGGACCTGTCGTTGTGCCTCTCATTTTCCTCGTCAGCGGGGTCTCGTCCATCCGAAGTAACATTCGGGTCCGGGGATTTGACTTCAAGAGCATCACCGACGTGTCTGCTTCTCAGCACTCCACCAAGCCTAAGAGGGAACGTTGCCGGGACTCCATTTCTGCCGGCGTTGCTCAGCTGACAGGCGCCACGGTTGACGACCTGCTGGGCCCTATTGACGACGGCGGTGAGGACGAGGAACCTGACTTCGAGAGCACGCTCAACTCTGCCACTGCCACACTCAAGGGCGGCGACTCTGCCAGCTCAGGTAACCTTTTGTTCTCTGCGGACGTGCCCGACCTGGACCTTGCTCCGAACGTGGTTTCCATGATCAACAACCTGAACATGTTGTCCTGGGAAAAGCACGTTGTCAAAATGATCCTGGAGCACTCTCATGCTGAGATCGTGGACCGTCGCCACACGAAGGGCCAGGGCGAGCAGTTTATTCAGGCGTGGGCGAAGACGATGCCAAAGGTGTTGGGGTAGAGGGATAGGTGCGTCGTACTAGAGGTGGTGAATTAACGTATATATGATAGATTTTAATAATTAATATTGGGTTTTGTTTGTGTGCTATAATCTCATTTGCCTCTGCTTTCCAGGGAGATTTCAGAAACGATGAGCCAACGGCCAAAGACAGTGTTGAGCGAATCTTGGAAGAACGAACCAGAACATGCCAGAAACTTCAACACTTCCACTCTGACTTTTCTTCTCAGTCTGACTGATAGCTATGAATAGCAAGAAAAATTGTCAACCCATTTTCAATGTTTAAAATTGAAACCCTGAGTCACAAAAAGAACACGGAGGAACGTTTTTGTGTTCTTCATGCAGCCTGATTCCAGTTATCTATATATGTGGGGCAATATGTTCCTGAAACTTCACATTTCTTCGACGAACAATACAAATGAACCGACAGACATTCGGAGAAGGAGACAGCTATGTGATTGACTCAATTCTGCCCTCTGACTTGGCCAAAAGGGCATTTACAGAGATTCTGGCTCACACCCAATGGCACGACATGCTCCACAAAGGCGGGCCCGTACCCCGCCTGATCAGCGTGCAAGGCCGCCGTGGACACGGCTCACTTACCACCCGCACTGGCGATAGCACCATCAGCAGCAGCACCGCGGTGGAATACATGCCGCTGTACAGGCATCCAGCCGACACCCAAATTCAGTGCGTCGAGTTCCAGCCCGTTGTGGCACAGATCGCAGCGCATGTGTCCCGCGTGCTGGGCCAGGACTTAAACCACGCTCTCGTCCAGTACTACCGCACCGGCACCGATCTGATCACGGAGCACGCGGACAAGACGCTGGACGTAAATGAGGGGTCTGTCATTGTGAACGTGTCGCTGGGGTACGCGCGCGCCATGACCCTCCGCACCAAAAGTAGACCCGCAACCAACGCTGCTGGGGAGGCAGCACCCGAGGCGCCAAAACGTGAGTCTCAAAAAGTGCTGCTGCGCGACAACTCCCTTTTTGTGCTGGGCCCCCGGACGAACCAAAAATGGCTGCACGGCATCCGACCAGATAAGACGGCACAGGGTCTGACTGACGACGGGACTTCCGGTCGAATCAGTCTGACATTCCGCAGCATTGGCACGTTTGTCACCATAGATCCAGCTGACAATGGCGCCCGGTTTCTTTTTGGTTTAGGCATCAAAGCTTCCCCGACTGGGGGCGGCACGGACCGACGCATAGTGACTGAAGATGGAAATGAATACCAGCTGGAGCCCTGCGTGGCTGAGGAAGAGGATGTGTCGGCTTTGTACCAGGCGTTTTCGGTTGAGAACAAGACAGACGATAGAACGAGACAGGAGATATACGGTGAAGGGTCCAATGTGATCAATTAAGTGTTGTTTGCACAAAAGTGCTACGAAGCTAGCTTGAGAGTCAAGGGCGCCTTGTACGGGTAGACCACGGGGAAATATCAGGGTACAGCTTTACTAAACGTGGCATTTTGATTATCAATATACTTTGCATTATAGAACTTATACAGCCGTCCAGCCTTGTATTTTGTGAGTTGACCATGCTGGTTGTGATCAGATCAATGCGGTTGTCCTCATGGGTCACTATAATGACCTCCAATTACCACCAACAATTCACCTACCATCTTGATAGAGTCACTTAGTCACAATAAAACTCAGGTAATCTCTCTTTCTCAACTACTTTCACTTCCAGTTGTTTCATTTCAGTTGATGTTGAGTTTGGCAAGTAAATGTAGATCACGTCCCTGTGTCCACATACAGGGCAAGGGCAAAACTTCCGCCAATAACCAAACAGTGCTGATTTTTCACCGACTCTTTTTTCCCCATCACCAACACCAACACCATCACCCATCTCAGCCCAGATCCATTGTTGTGGCCTGTGTGTAAACCCGCAAATATGTTGGCTTCTTTGAGAGGATCAAACGCCCGACTTCTGGCTTTGCCAAAAACAGCGCTGCAGGCTGTGCCTGTGACTGTTGTCAGACATCTTTGTAAGTCCTTGAACCAACAGAGAACCTCTAAGAGGTGACAAAGTGTACTAACGAGTAAATAAAGCTCTAGATAACAGTCTCAAGTCGACTACGAGCAAGGCGACAGCTTCATCCGACCGACCTGTCAAGACCAACTTCACATCCGTCAAGCCCAGCTCCTTCTTCCGGCGCCAAGCCGACGACGGCTCCTCCTCCGGCTCCGGCGCCCACAAACTGCCCGCCGACGGCAAGAAGGTTGTCGGCTACGTACTGCACTGCAAGTTCACCGGCAATAACACTATTTTGACACTCACCTCCCAATACGTGCGCGTCGGCAAGCTCGCCGAGGACCTTTCTGAGGAACAGAAGATCATTGACGCGGTGCGCCCCCTCGAGGACGTCAAAATCAATCTCACAACGGGTGTCCTTGGGTTTAGGCACACGAAGCAGGGCGAGTACGAGGCCGGGTTTCAGACGGCGGCGCGCATGTTTGCGCTGATTGAGGAGCGCGACTACTTCAAGACGAGGTCCGGCCCCGGGGCTGAGGGTCGGAGCTCGTACAACTTTGGGTCGAGAGCGACAAGGCAGCACCAGCAGTCGCCGTTTTATCAGCCGGCGCTGGGGCTTGAGATTGTGATGTCCAACTTTGGAAAAGGTAGGGAGGCGTTTTTGAACGCGCTGAATGGGGCTGAGGGTAACAAGATTAGAAGACATGTTACGAGGGTCACGGATCATACGAAGATCAAGTTTGGTGGTGTCAGACCTCCTCGTGCCAGACGTGTTTAATTATTTCATGTTTCCTTCTCTTTCCTTCCTTCAATCGCATGTATATAGTTTAAAAAATCTGAAATGAAAAGAATGATAAATATAAGAATTAATACCAGCTATAAGCAAATCAGAACTTTTGTTATGAAAAAGGCTCTGATTTCAACTAGGAATGGAATAAATATCAGACAGAATAGAAGAACAAAACAAGAATGCAAAAATGATTCAAAAGAATGAAAGAAAAAATTTATATAAAGGAAGAATCTCAGATCACGGCCTAGGGTTTGACAGCCGCTCTACTCCCAGAGTATGGAACAATCTCGAGCTCGACCTCGTCAAATTCGACCCCGAATCCGGCAGCCCCAAAAACGGTGCCGGCTCATCTCCACTCCTGACTCCCGTCATCAGGTTTATCCTACTGCCTACGCGCGAGGACGGGCGCGACGGGACTCTGTTCACCGGGTTATTGTCATCATGCAACTTATTCAAATCCAGCATACTCGTCGACTTGGCCGACACCGCGAGGGGCACATGGAAGGCCGTCGGGGACGCCGCAAGAGGCGGCGACGGCATCGCGTCCATGTGAAAGCCTGTCCCTTCTTCCAGCACGCGCTGGTAGCCGGCGTCACCCGGGAAGCCACGGAACTTGTTGATGAACCGGTTGGCGACGGTGGGGAGGGCCACCATTCTAATTTTGGCAGAGGCCCAGGTGATGCCGCGTTTCTGCTTGCTGTAGAAAAAGTAAACCACCGCAAACAGGCACCCGGCAATGAACAGCAGCCCAATGGGCAGGTGAAAGGTAGTTGCCATCTTGGGAGATGGCAAGGGGACGCCCGCGATTTCACCACCAAGGACGTAGTGGTTTTCGCTCATGTCTGCGGGCAAGAAGCCCACATCTGGAGTTTGAGAAGAGTAAGGCGGGACTTGGCTAGACGCATATAACAGGGCTCTTCCCAGCATCCAGGTCAGTTCAGTGCCTTCAATGGACGAGGCACTTTGGAAAGGCGTTACAAGATCTTCCAGATCCCTCCTATTTAGATTAGGAAACGCGGCTGACTTTTCTTCGACATCCGACCGGGCTGCCAGGGCTGGAAACGAATCTAGACCATAACTATTGTCAGCGTCGAACGGCAGGCCAAACCCAGAGTGCAAGATATTGATGACCCAAGCAGCTTTAAAACAAGCGGTCTCCAGGGCAGTCTCAGAAACCTCCTTGTATTGCTTTCCAGACTTCTTGGCCTTCAGAATATCTTGCCATGAGCTCCCGCAGTAGGCGTTGACATGTGAGCTGAACGTAGCGAAATCGTACTTTCCTCCAAGCTTGAAGATATCGTTGGCGGTATACCAGTACTCGCTTACACCTACAAAGTGGTCAGTTGCAAAATCAATGGCAGGAACATGTACACCATTGAATAGACAAGGATCATCTTTACACGGCAGCTCCTTTCTCAGCAGAGGTTGCATGGTCTTTAGACACTCGGTCAAGTCTCCTGCACCTGTGAATTGAGTCGTGGTATTAGCATCAATAGGAACAGAGTGTTGTGTGCCTTTTGGGTAGCACGGATCTAGCAGTTTATTAGATGCCGAGTCAATTCCCTTGTTATAAGTGAGCAAGTGCTGGGCAAATCGCTTGATGGCTTCGTTGGCACCGAATCCCAGCCAACTGGAAACAAACACCTTCCATTCTTGATTCTTTCCATCCATATTTCGGAGTCTTACATGGAATAAGTCGTTCAAGTGTTGCTCCGACTCTGTCAAATTAGGAGCAAATGCAATCTGCATCGAAGCACCTCCCATATCCATAAAGCCATACGAGGGGTGCTGCAGTGAGAGCTTAGGGGAAGAAGCGGGTGAAACCTGGTCGGGTTGCTCATATGAGTTAAATGTGCCAAGTAAGTAATTCAAGGAGATCCACCCATATAAGGCCTCTGTTTCACCATTGATGATTGAGACATGAGATGCGCAATGTGGGACATAGAATGATGATTTTTGTTGCAAAAGAGAGCACGATAGCGACAGAATTTCCTGCTGATCAGCGGCTGGAAGCAGTCTCATTCCCGCTGTGGCTAAAAGGTATACAGGAGTCTCATGACGTGCTTCCTTGGGCACTCCCTTCTCTGCGTGCCGGACTAGCTTGGACAAATGCTTTTTCCAGAGACTCCCGGTCTTGCCTGCAAACGACGAAATTCCAGGCTTAATCTTGAGGTTGAACTCCGGGTCTTGTCGGATTTCAGGCACTGAAGTAAGTAGTGTTGTATTTTTTGTCCCCGTTTCTTCATGGAACCGAGTAGGGTCGGCCCAGGAGAAGACTTGCACACGGGAGCCGCTAGAGCCAGCATCGATAACAACTGCGTACTTTCTAGCAGCTGGCGTTCCAGATACTGGAACTGGACCTCTTTTGTGTAACAGAGCGGGCTCGGCAAGTTGTGACATTTCGAGTACTTTTTGTTTAGAGAGAGAGTGAGAAAAAAAAAAGCGAGTGGTTATGAAGAGCGAAAGATTATAATAATAGACTTGGAAGCGGACTCTCTCATATCATGATAGCTTTCACTGCCCAGTTGTTGAGGTGCTGACAGCCAACAGGTGAGCTGGCGATAGTGCAAGAGGCTGATAGCAGAATTGACACCTTGCGATAGCAGATAAGACCAAGGGTAAACTAAGACCTCCACGAGCAGACTGAGATTGATATTAAAAACCGTAAAATATCGCTTGACGAGATATCAGTTCAACTGGAGCATAAACGTGTAACAGGAAGGTGGGACGAAAGAAAGAATGCCTGTTGTCAGTAGAGACAAGATTTTTATTTTTTTTTTTTTATTTTTTTATTTTTTTTTTCAGGCCTTTATTTATGCCCTATAGGCTTATTATTATTATGATTATTATTATTTTTCTGTCGGCATAAATCTAAATTTATATATTTACGTCACAAAAACCCTAAACCTATGCTGTAACAGGAGAATCCAGATATATGGCTGTTATCTATTACATATGAGACTTTTGATGATAATCAAGACGTCATTCTGTTGAAATGATGGAACTGTCAGAGGTTACAAAGAGTTAATTATACAGTTCTTGAGAAGTAAGAAGTGAGTAGAATATGAGGATAAAAACCCACCTTTGGTGGTCTTTATACAGACGATCAGGCACAAAAACGAACAACTCCAGGGTAGAACCGTCATGAGCTTCACCATTCTGCAGCGGCCAAACACACAAGATACAAAGTCTCATACCAGGAAAGCTCATCAACCTGCATTTCAGACTGCCTCATAGTCTGACCCTTCTTTGATATTGATCTGGTTCAATGCCATGGCTTCGGTTTTATTACCAGGTTTGATTTGACCTTCATGAGCAGGACAAGATTTTCAACTACGTTAAATTTCAAATAACTTTGGCTCAATACACTCGATTATAATATGAAAACCCTATTGAAAATAAAAATAGCATAAAAAAAAATAATAATAAAATAAAATACAAAAAAAAAATAGAATAAATAAATAAGCTGCTTTCTGTAAACAATATATCAGATATGAGAAAGCAAATGTCAAACAAACCCCACGAAAGAACAAGTAAAAGAAAAAAAAATAAAAAAAAGGAACCTCACCAGCTCAATACACAAAACTGGCTTCTGAATTCAAGCTTCAGAGATTGTGCCCCATGTCCGTGCTGTTTCATTTTTTTTTTTTACGCAGATGGAGCGTTATCCCACGAAGCCTTGCCTGATTTGATCCACTCCTCGTCCACAAGTTTATCCCGAGCTTCCCAAAGAAATTTGTAACTTGTCTTGATTGTGCCATCCGAAACACCAGCTGTGTCTGCAATCTTGGATGCAGACAAACCCTGACCAAACAAGCCGGCCGCAAAATAAATAGCAGCAGCTGCAATTGAAGTTGGCGAACGGCCAGCCAACGTTCCCTCGTCTTTCGCACGCTTTGCAATCAACTCAGCAGCGCGAGTCACTTGAGAAGACAGGCCCAAGTGGGAGCAGAATCTTCGCATCAGATCGGCAGCTGAGGTCTGAGACAATTGCCCCTCTTCGGTAGCTTGACCAGGCTTGATGCCCAGGTCGAGCAGTAACTTTTCCATAATTTTGAACGTGCGGCCAATCTCCTTCTTGGGAACCTTGGTAAGAACCCACATCTCTTTGAACGTTCTTGCAACACCAGAATGGCGACACGCAAAGAAAATAGCAGCGGCCATGAGACTCTCCATGGACTTTCCCTTCAGCTTCTTGTCTTCGTAAGACAGCTTGAACGCTTGTTTCGCCGAATCCTGCACCATCTTGGGGAGAGAATAAGCCTCACACATTTGAGATATGCGCGAAAACGCAGACTGCAAGGTAGTGTCACGCTTGTCGTTTGCAGACTTGTTTTGGACCCTGCTCAAGTCTCTTCCCAAGTTAGAGCCGGGGAGACCCTGGGCAATGATTGTATCAAGTTGATTGTTGTCCAATAAAGGATTTCCAGCATCACCGACACGACTAGGATCATCGTTTCCTTGATCATCATTGGAGAACGTACGCCACTCAGATCTGGTGTCAACAATCCTGTCACCAAGAATAAGACCGCAATTGCCACAAACCATATCACCCTCGCTGAAGCGCTCCTCAATTTCAGGAGGAAAGATCCGGCATTCGGGGCAAACCAGCATGACGTTCAAGTTGAGGTGAAAAGCCTCTGGCATTGACTTCGAGGCAACAGACATTGGTATAATTCGACTGTAGCAATAAAGCTCAAATCCTCTTGAAATAATATCAAAAATACTGAGAACCCCTACTTCTGAAGAGCACAGAAAGAAGATAGGAAAAGAAAGAAGGAAATTCTTTGGTGGAGTGGAATATTTGAAATCATCAAATGGGTCTTAAATCGGGCTTTCCCAATCTTGTCACGAGAACTCACCCTTGCCCTTTTGGGAGAAATATTTTTTTTTTCAAAGTTCTGAAACTTTCCATCTGTTTGAGGTATCCAGAAGTGTCTAGAAAGCCTTTGCTCGAACTGTGCGGTTATAGTGTCTTGCTGAGGATGACAAAGTCAAAGAAGCCACAGCCAAAGAAGGGTGGAAACAAGTCTGAAGGCGTTCAGAAGAAAGGCGGCAATCGCAATGCCAACACCAACACTAACAAGAAGAAGCTGGATCAGCCCTTCAATAAAAGCAGAAAGGACAATGCATTGTTTGCTTTGAAGGGAGGCATTCTGTCAGACATGGAGAATAAGAGAAGGGAGACTTTGGCTCTAAAAGAGAAAGCTCGACAAGAGAGAATTGCATCGTTGATGGCAGCTGGCCATGGCACTAGAGAACAGATCGAAGCACAAGTTGATCTGGAGGAGCGACAGTCGAATTCAAACACACTCAGCGCTATCATGCAGTCCGCTCAAAGTGCAGCAAGAACGTACGAGGGTGGCAGTGACGAGATGGACGACGCCATGGATCACGACGACTCAGACGATGAGATTCCTATTGAGATCGAAGAAAATGACTCGAAAGACAGCTCTCGTAAAGCATTCGACAAGATTTACAAACAGGTTGTTGAGAACTCGGATGTTATTCTTTATGTTTTGGATGCTAGAGATCCTGAAGGAACGAGGTCTCGCCAAGTCGAGCATACAGTTCTAGCAAGCCCAAATAAGCGGTTGCTGTTCGTGCTGAACAAGATTGATCTCATCCCAAGTGATGTGCTCAAGAAGTGGCACGCTCAACTCAAACTCTCATTTCCAACCCTACCACTCGCCGCTTCAAATTCAGCACCGAACGCACAGACTTTCATCCACAAAGGTCTGACACAGGTCACAACCTCGACAGCTTTACTGCAAGCACTAAAAGCATACGCACACTCTTCGCAGTTGAAGAGATCCATTTCAGTAGGCGTAATTGGGTATCCTAACGTGGGAAAGTCGTCAGTTATTAATTCGCTGATTGCAAGACATGGTCAGGTCAAGCGAGCTTGCCCAGTGGGTGCCCAGGCTGGTGTTACTACGTCGATCCGCCAGGTTAAGGTTGACAACAAGCTTAAGGTTCTCGATTCGCCTGGAATTGTGTTTCCTTCGACTGAAGGCAAGAGTGGCAGCAAGGCAGTCGACGAACAGTCCAGGTTGATCCTGCTCAATGCGCTCCCACCTAAACAGATTGACGATCCAATTCCTGCTGTTTCGCTATTGCTAAAACGGCTTTGCAAGAATCCTGAGCTCAGGGACAGGCTGATTGCGACGTATGACATACCCAAGCTCATGACTGAAACGGTCAAGGACATGGTTACGGATTTCCTGGTCCACATTGCGCGCAAGAAGGGCCGGTTGCTGAAGGGTGGCATTCCAGATATGACTGCTGCAGCTACGGCTGTCATTACAGATTGGCGTGATGGACGTCTTGCCGGTTGGACCCTGCCCAAGGTGTCAACCGCTACTTTACTAGAGCAAGCTACGCCTTACGGCACCAGTACCTCTGAACTGGTGTTGGACAAGTCTGAGGCTGGCCGACCAGAGGAAAAAATTGTGGTTACTGAATGGGCAAAGGAGTTTAGCCTGGAGGGGCTTTGGGACGGCAACTTTGGAGAAGACGATGTTGAAATGGCCGAGTAGACCGACTTGAAAGAGAACATGATAGATTGAAATAATAACAGCATTTTGAAATTGTTTGAAGTACATTTTTTTTTCTTTGCAAGATACTCTTTGATATTACTATCCAACCCCTTCGTTCATATGTGTTACTCTTTAATACCCTTGCTGAGCCTGATATCCAGGAGGAGCTGAAGAGTAGGCAGCAGCCGTAGCAGGCTTTTGATTATGCTCTGCAAACCAAGGGTGCTGCAGAGCCTGCTCCGCGGTAATTCGCTTCTCAGGCATCATTTGCAGCAAGCCCATCAGCAGGTCCAGTGCCACCGGATCTATTTGTGGGATGATGGCATGCAGATCCTGGGGCGGGTACACCGGGAAATCTGGTTTGTAGTTTGGCTGAGCCGAGATGTTGGGCCAGGTGTATTCATTGGGAGTGCCCATAAGCTTGAAGATGCGGAGAAGCTGGTCGTCATTCGAAGAGCCTGGAAACAGAGGACGGCCTGTGAACATCTCAGCGAGGATGCAGCCGGTGGACCAGATGTCGATGGACGTGCTGTAACTGCGGGACCCTAACAAGACATCCGGCGCCCTGTACCAGAGAGTGACCACCTCGTTCGAAAATGTGTTGACAGGGATCCCAAAGGCGCGGGCCAGACCAAAGTCACCCAGCTTCAGCTCGCCTCTGGTATTAATTAACAGGTTTTGGGGTTTCAAATCACGATGCAGCACTCTATTATCATGGCAAAACTTGACCCCCTTCAGCAGCTGGTACATGAACGACTTGATCTGCTTCGCCTCCAAGGCTCCTTTGACGCCGTAAGTGTCCATATAGTTCTTTAGATCCCGGTCCATGTATTCGAACACGAGGTTGAGCTTGTTTTCGGTGTGGATAACATCGTACAGTGTCACAATATTAGCGTGCTTCAGCTCCTTCATCAGGGAGATCTCTCGGATAGCCGTAGACGGCGTGCCTTCCTCACTGTCAAGATTGATCTCCTTCAACGCAACCAGCTGGTTAGTCTCGCGGTTCTTGCCCTTGTACACTGTGGCGTAGGTGCCTTCACCCAGCTTTTCGAGCCTACAAAACTGTTAGTGCGGCCGTTCGCTTCGCCCAGGGCTTACCCCCAGGAACCCCTCAAGAAAACGGAAAAAAAAACATACTGTTGAAATCTAAACCTGTTAGTATATGAAACTCAATGCCATATTTTGACTTAAACTTACTGAGAAGTTGACATGGTCCTGTCTTCGGAGTGAGATGCAAATTAGATGTCCTGTGTTGAACTGGGTATCGTGTAAAACCTCGAAGGGCTAGCAATAAAATGCGAAACTTCATAACATCACGTGATTGTTCAATTGACAGACGGAGTTACGCTCAACGAAGTCTCAGTTGAAAGGACTATGAACAGGTTAAACATGATCACTTGCTTAAGAAAACATTGATATTATCAGGAACCTAGTTTTATAAACTTGTTCTTTGTTTACAAGCAGTTGCAACCGGGGCATAATCCATTCGATGGGCCAAGGTGGTACACTATCATATTAACATGTCAATTAAAAAGCTTAACTTATTATTTCTTTGCCTGAAGCTGGGCCATGAAATCACTGATCTCACTCTTGACCGTCGTAGTCGCAAGCGGTTCAAGAGATTTCAGAGCCTCCAGATCCTTTGCCTTGAGGGCCTCCTGTGCAGCTTGTCGAATGCTATCAACCTGAATGCACATTTCAATTCGCTTTTGGTACGTGAGGTTCGTGCACATTGAAATGTACTGTGCCGCCTGCCGTTTAGAGCCCGCCTTGAAACACTGGTTAAAAAAAGGCTCATATCCAATTGGCGATTTCTTTGACTTTGCGAACTTGAGCAGCTCGTCCCAACTTCTGCGAGCGACGTAAGCTTGGAGCTTGATCCACCAAAACCGCTTTTCGGGAACCTTAAATTCGTCCTTAACTTTATTGGCACGGCTGTTTTGCGCCATCGACAGCAGGGTGGAGATGGTTTCTGAAACAGACTGACCCACAAATGATTGATCATAGTCTGTTTCAAGCTGTTCTTGCAATTTCAAAAGCTTTACTTGCTCTTCAACGGCCTTCTTGTCGTTAAAAATAAAACTCCATCAAATGTAGAGTGTACTAACCTTGGCTTCAAACGCCTTTTCTTTGTATTCTTGAAACGTGCGAAGTACTTCCTTGAGTTTATCTTGTTTTTCGTCAAAATCCTAAGGGTGTTAGCTGATGATCATACTTGAACCAATGTGACGTACAGATTCTTTGAAACTCTGGTTCAAAAGCAGTTGAGCACTCTCAAATCTCTTGTCGTCTTGATAATAAAAGTCTTGCAGTAGCTTGATATCATTCTCTTTACAGAGGTATTCAAAGCACCGCGAAGCTATTGGCTTTTCATTGATAAACCTGAAGAAAGCAGCAACTGGCATCTTTTGCTGAAGATATAATAAAACATAAACAACTTGAAAGTTAGTAAAATGATTCCCATACCGTTTCAAACACCTTACCAAGATTAATATCAAAGCTTTCAACAGCCTTGTCTAAAGCCAGTTCTTCTTCTTCCATGTTCAAAAGAAGGGGAACTTGCTTACCAGGTCGTGGCTCATAGTGGGTGAGCATAATGGCAAGTTTTCCGCGGCCTTCCTCATATGCAGTTGTAGCAATCTCTTCGTACGAGACTCCAGAAAGTGAACCTAGCTTAGCCACAATCTCGCGACAGATAGTTTCGTCATCCCCAGCAGAAGTCCGAACCTTTGAACATGCCCAATGGATGTACACTTTATACTGGGGTAATCTGAGATACTGTGCAACCTTGAATGCAAGTAGGTGCATGCGACGGACTAGCAACCTGTCTATCAGTCTATTTGGCGTCAAGGCTACTAGTTGTGCGTGGCTCTGGAAAATGCCCACATTGATTTGGCGCACAGCGTTCAGAACTCGAATGTACTCACACATTTGGACAAAGTAGTCACTGTCATAAAGCTCAATTGCTGCTTTTCCAAAAGATGCAGCTTTTAACAGAACCTTTTGCCAGTAAGCTTCAAACTCATAACCAGCGGCCTCAATGCATGCGCTGACAGCCTCTGGTAACTGGTGGCGGATGATTTGCAGATTCTCATCCGCTTTTGGTGAGTTCCGGTCTAGCTGGTCAACGCAATCCAACAGAATAGCAGCTGGTGATACGGAGCCGATCTTGAAGATGTTGACGGTCACATCAGGGACCATGCAAAAGAAATCGTGCTTTTCGTCAGTAATGGTGCGCATGCCATCAATTTCAGAAACTGCAAACACAGGGCCATCATGATACAGATTTAAGGTACCACCTTGAGGCCCAACCAGGAGAATTTCGTCATCGACAACGACGGCTACTGCATGATTTCCACACCACAACAGTTGGTTAGGAGGCTGAGTTATCGAAGTTTTGCAGTCAGACAGTTTCCGGTGAAAGTCGGATGTGATGACCCATAGATGACCAGTTTGCGTGAACAGGGAAATGAAATCACCGTTTGGCGAGACCGTCATGTGTGAGAACGGGCCTTCTTCTAAAAACTTGTCCCGCGCCTCGTTGGTATCAACAACCATAACCGTGTTTCCAACGCTGATCAGGATTTCAACATGTTGACCAAGCTCATAGAACGGTGGCACAATTGCCCAACTGTGTATACTCTTGTCTTCCGCTGCGCCCGTGGCTAGTGTTCTAGGATTAGGATCTTCGTATCGCGACACTGACACAAAAGTATTATTCGACAGAAGGGCTACAAAACCAGAATCCCAGAACTTGCACTCTGAGACTCCGTTCAGTTCTGCAGCTTTGCCGAGCGAGAATTGAGTAAAGTTGCCTTCGAAGTCGTAGTAGCAGCGCGCGTTTCCGTTCTCTGAGACGACAATAAGCTGTTCGAGCTGTGACCAGCCGAGACCTCGAATCCGTCCATTGTCCCACTATCTTGTTAGAAGCTTCATAATTGTGAGACTCTCCTCCACTCACAGGAATTTTTCGCACTAGTTGGCCTGCGCCGCTGTAGATCGATACTGAAGTCTGCCTAGAGTCTGGGCCTTTGTATTCTCGCAACTTGGAGTCATTTCGTGTAATAGCTAGACTATTAGAAATCAATGCAATCACAATAGCCAACAACCTTACCGATAGCACCACCATAAGGGGCGCTGGCGATGATATAGTCGTCGACATGGATGCCTTCCCACTGAAGATAAAAACCCTCAATGTTTCTGTAGAACTTATCTTGGAGTCTCTCCCACCCTATAACAGCATGTTAGCATCATATAGCCAAGTAAGTGCATACGTAAACAGACCTAGTATAGGATTAGTCGGCATTGTCAGTGTGTGATTCCCTGTTACTTGGGGTGATATGAAAAGGAGAAAAAAGTGTGGTGGAGCAAACGGTTCTTCCCAACCATCATCACCATTTGTCTTGTGAACGATTCCGCAAACACCCACAATCATGGCTGAGACGGAGAGTGGATATGTAACGCTCGTCTCCTCGGACGGGTTTTCCTTCATCATCACGCGCGAGGCCGCAATGGTCTCAGGTACCCTACGCGGAATGCTCGGTGCTGGCAGTACGTATGACAGCTACAACCTGTAGATCTGACTCTGATTTGTTTTAGGTGGGTTCGTTGAATCTACAAGCAACCGCGTCAAGCTACAAAACATATCTGGCGTGCTTTTAGAGAAGGTTTGCGAGTACCTCTATTTCAACGTCAAGTACAAGAACAAGACCGGCGTTCCACAGTTTGAGATCCCACCAGAGCTTGCTCTAGAACTGCTGGTAGTAGCAGATTTCTTAGATAGTAAGTGCTCCAATTGTATCTATTCTTTCAATTCTAACCCAATAGCTTGATGAAGTTATAGCGTCTTTAGAGGATTATCTAGAAATACACGCGTTTCACCTTGGTCATAGAAGTGGTGGTGGGACAATATGGGCATTTAAACGTCTGAGATCCTTTTCTTCTTGGTAATGACTTCAGGCTCTCTTCGGCCAGAATATGTCCACAGGGTAGAATAATAGGTGGATTCTCTTCTGTGGTTTGCTCTTTTGCCACAGGGCACACAAATATGGGATGGAATGTAAGACTCTCTGGGAGTGTGATTTCAGTGGGCATCACGTTAGACGTGGTCCACTCAGCTTTATTTGTCTTCATCAGTGCTTCAAGCTTGGAAAGCACCGGCAGCGCTATGAATCCTGCTTGCACAGCAAGAAATATTGGCGATTCCGGACTCAGTCCAAGCGAAAAGCAGAATTCAGCAGTGAACGTCGAAGAAAGGACTTCCATTGACGGCGTATCTAGTAGATCATGATATGGAGAGTTGGGTTTTTTGTAGTAAAGCATCAAGCACATGAGCCGAGATATATCTCCGAAATATCGCGCACCACAACTTGAAATATGGCTTCTAGCATACTGTAAAGCAGAGCGAGGGCCCCTCTCTTTAAGGATAAGTGTAAAGTGGGTCTTGTGTAGCACAAACTCCAGATCGCTATCTCTGGTCAAGAGTTCTTGGCTTTTTGAGGTTGCCCAAGCAATTGATGGAAGCAGATCACCAATTTTAAACGCTTCAAGTATTTGGTTTAGTAGATCAAACTGCTCCAGCATGTCTGGTGCAATGCTAAGGTGGGACTCATTGATCAAAGTGTGAGCGACGTCGAATTGCCCTGTTCTCACCCAGTGGAGGGTTAATGCATATTCCAATTCATTATCTGTGTTCAATTGAATTGACCTGGAGTCGAAGAAAGTTCTATTATTGGGGAACGTCTAAAACGGTCAGTGATCTCATATTTATGCCTTGATTTAACACCCACTTTGTCTATAGCTTTGCTGAACTTGGATACGCTGCTATGCACTTCTTTTTCAGTCTCTATTACTTTCCTCGAAATATCTAGCATTTGAGAATTGAGATCGGTCAAGAATCGGTTTGCACTGGCCGGATCTTACTAGTTAGATAGCACGCTGTAGGCTGATCCAGACTTACTAGCACTTATATTGAGCTTGGTTTGCTCTAGAGCAAGGAATAGATTGTCAATCTGACATTCAAAGTTGCTGTAGCCCTCAAAATTCGAAAGAGTCTCTATTTCCTTGAGAATTGTATCCATAGTGCAGAGAAAATGTTGTTGAGAGATGTAAGAGTAGGAATGTGGGATTTGCAGGTGAGTTCACTTATCAATCGCCGCCACACCTTCCCAGATTTGGCAACTAAACAACTTCAGCGTGATCGCAATTAAACATCGTCTTCTGACATCATCATCATCCACCTCATGAGCTTTAAAATTTTTGGTAACATGTGAGAATCATATTCGGAGCGAGTAGGGAAAATTTGATGGGCTTGAAATGCTTCAAGGAAGTACATTGTGCTACATAAATCTTTGTGACGTTATACCAAGTAGAGGACCACTTTCATAAAGCATGCTAACTTCATGTTAAACAGAAGAAAACAGGGATCTCTGTACAATAAGTCCATAAATTAGTCTCATCAATAGGTTAACAATTTTCTGGAGAAAAACATGAAGATGCAATTTAGACATTCATAGTTACAACTGAGTTCTCTCATTTCAAGTTCAGCTTCAAGCCAACTCGCGCAGGTTATCCAGATATTGCAAATCGCCAATAGTTGTAAAATTACTTCAACCTGCTGGATGACGGCTCTAACACAACTTCAATTGAAACAAGAAACTGGTAGTCAATATTTGCTTTAAAAAAAAGGTTGGTGTTTCCTGATCCACTACTTTGCTCCACTTCCCTTTCCCTTTGGTTTATTCTGAGACCCTTTCATTGAAGGGAGCATATACACATGCTCCTCACCAAAACCGGTATCAGCAATTTTCGTAAAGCTGATGACGCCTGCATCGATTACTGCTAGTACAACATTGCGCCAACCATCCTTAAGTACCCAAGTTTGATTTCTCTTCTGAGGCATTATTGGCTTGCCGCTGGCCTTTGCTGCAGCTGCTGCTTCCAAAGCCTTCTTTTTCTTGCTGGTGCTGGGAGCCATGTATTCGGTCTCGGTCACAGGCGTTGTGTTGAGTAGTGCGAGTGATTGTGCAAGAGTGGGAGCCCGCGTGTCACGCGTGCTAACTACTGCAACCCTGAAATCTGGTGGCGGCGGGTTTGACTTTTTGAACTTGCCGGCTGTGGGCTTCCAAATGTTGAAGGCTATCCGGTAAGGATACTCTGGCTCATGGGCATCCAGAGGTTCATCTAAGATATTAGAATGTGGAGGCTTATGGAAAGGAATGATATCTAGATCGTCGTAAATGCGTGGATAGTTAAAATAGCGGGGTTTGAGTAAGAGAGGAGAGGCTCCGACAAAGGTCGAACTTCGCAGGAAAGAAGAAACCAATGAATTGGCTGCTGATGCACAGTGATATAAATTGAATGTCATTGATTTGATTGGCTTCACCACCTTATATGGCGAGTTGTCTAATGTTGGATAGTCGTTTTCGTATGAAGGAGCCCGCATAACGATGAATCCGAGCTTTTTAAGGTAGGTGTAAACTTGTAATCGCTCAAGGTCACCATGGTTTGAAATAGCAGCGGCATATGCAGCCTGTAGACTCATAGGTGCACCTTGGGGAAAGAAGCATTCTAGCGAACCGCGCTCCACCAGATAAATGAGTTCTTCGGGATGAAGCCAGGCCGTACCGGTTGAGTCGGACTTTCCCAGCGTATTGAAATGAGGTCCCTTTGCAAAATCCACTGCTGCCTTTCTCACATCCGAATGCCACACTGCAGTGACATGAAGTTTCCCAGCATGGCCACGCTCACCATTGAGAGCTGCGTACATTGCGTTTCTCGAATCCCTGAGAACATCTTGTTGAAGGGCAGTTCCGTTCGGCTCAAAATCCTTCTCGCCTCGCTTCGGTAATGATCCAGAGGAAGACAAAAATCGCCAATCCTGCTGCTCTTCTGAGAGATCCACTGGTTCCTCAGCGGTGTCTTTAGAGTCTGCCATGTTGAACTGTCTGTCAGGGCAGTAGTGATGGTCGCAGTCAAAAACTTTTCAGTGTCAGCCGTACATATCAATGACACCCCAATGCCTCAGTCTGCGGCAATACATAAGCAATTAGTAATTAACCAACACTTGCGCCGCTGTTGCTGAGTCATAACAGTTTTCTTGCACTAAAGGTCATTGTAAAGCATGAAACATGATACAAAAGGCTTATAGGAAAGCTGATCTGATACTCCGTTACGTATGATGAAAAGGTTTAACGGCCTCAAAACTTTTACTTTGAACTGAGAGTGTGCACTGGATCTTCGGTTGACATTTAAATTCAATCTCAGAAGATTGAATATATAAGGAGAGTGCGGAACCATGAATTGAACTCGCTTGCTCATGGACCTGATTTTAAAGAAGAGAGGCTATCATGTCGCAAGTATGTCCGTGATTTTTAAATAACGAAAAGATCTCTCTACCAATAGAAGCAGTTTCATTTTCAACTATGGAGCGCATAAAATTCTGTCACAGATATTCCATTACTAGTACTATCAAAAGCAACTTGACCTCCAGACAGTGGCAATTGACAATAACTCTCATGAACGGCTATCACAAAAGTTGTCATAAAAGATTTCACAAAAGATGTCACAAAAGATGTCACAAAAGATGTCATAAAATATACACAAAAGATATCACAAAATGTGTCACAAAAAATCCATTTTTGGACAAACCCGTTACATGCCAAATGTCATGGTTTTTTTGAAAAAAAAAAAAAAAAAAAGGTTTTTTGTCACATCCAACATGTAATGGCCAGAGATGAACCGTCACATACATTTTGTGATGGCTAAAGTCTTTTGATTCCCTGTCTAATTGACGGAGACAAAATGTTTCGACCGCTTCAGTCACTTCCTTTACTCACTGCCTGCTCAATGCCTGTCTGAAGTCTGTGAATAGGCCTTTGGTGCTTCAAGACATGTATAAAAGACAGTGATCGTCTCTCACAGAATATACCCCATTAGATCACTAGATATTGCTTCAGACAATCTAATTCCACTTATAAGCACAGCTTTTGACCATCAAGAAAAACATTTAAGCCCGTCTTACAATGACCACTAATGGCAAGATTTCCAAGCCTAAGCGCACGAAGGATCAGATCGCCTTTGACACTAAAAAGCGTGAAGAGAGCATTCACCATGCCAGTGAGTTCTATAACGTTTTAGGCATGTCAATCCGTCAGGCTTGTTTGAAACTGAATGCCAATCGAACAACGGTTAGTCGAAGACTAAATGGAGGAAAGTCTCATAAGCAGGCTTCCCAAGACAATCAGTACTTGACACCTGAGCAAGAGAAGCACATTGTGAACATGTTGCAAACTGTATTCCGAGGTGACTGTCCAGCCATTGGAAAGAGTACTTACCGAAAGCTGGCACAAACAATCATTGATCGAGACTATCGTGCTAAAAGTGCTACCAGAGAGGTTCAGCATCGTCACGTTAGCGAATCCTGGGAGCATCGTCTCAGACAGCGTCAACCAGAGTTGGAAAAGTTCAAAAGAAACATGAAAAATTACTACTCTTCATGCGGAAAGCAGCAAGTTTACACCAAAGAGTTTAACAACCTGAAAAAAGTACTTGAAAATCATAACATCACTGCTGATAACTTTTACTCCATTGGTGAAATGTCCCTTTACAATACGGGCAACCAGGGAGTTATCAATACCATTGGGATTGATCCAGTCTACCGTGAAGGTTTCCAAGACGTCTTTGCTGATGAGAAAAAGCAGTATCTTGTAGCTCCTCCTGAAGTTGAAGCGATGGTGTTTGAAGCTTGCAATGCCACAGGATCTGTGTTGCCTTCTTTTGTTGCTTTTCATGGCTGCGGCACAAACAGTCTTACTGAGCGCTGGTACAATTTTGATCTGAATTCTGATAACCATGGGGTGTTCTTCGACTGGCTCGAGTTTTTCCACCAACAAACAGTCCCTTCTAAGAGGGAATACCGTGCTCTATATTTTGGAGCTCATTACTTCAACCTTAGTATTGAAGTTCTCGAATTTGCGGCTGACCACCGCATTTTGTTCATGGCAAACCCCCCTGAGAGAACCCAAGTTCAGCCTGTTGTTGAATTGCTAGAATCAATGAAGGCAAACATTCTCAAAGCTCAAGTGTGCAATGAACACAAGGCAATCATGGAAGCCGTTCAATCTGCCAAGGCTATGATTGACTCTGCATCTGCGGTGGGCGCTTGGAAAAAGACTGGATTGCTTGAAACTTCAAGTGAGAAGTTTACATCTATAGGAATTAGGTCTCACAGCTCCACCCCAGCCAAGTATCGAATGATGTATGCGAGGGATAATGGGTACTATTATGGTAAGCGCACAGCAAGCATTTCAGCCCTCTGCAAGATCTGCAACTCTTGCCTTGACTCTAAAATACCCATAAAGGCTGAGTCTCTTTCAGGTTATGGAAAAAAGATTTATGCCGATATGAAAGCCGATTATGCACAATATAATAACCATGAGACGGACAATGTGAAGTGCACAGATGCTGATGAGGTGACAAATGATACCAAATATTTGGAAGAATTGACCGAATCGACCAGTAGCTCAAGTATGCTTTCTTCCATTGATAAGAAAACTTTAGTTGACCATGTCAAGTCTTACGAACCCGAGTCAGCCTTTATCGACACACACTATTCAGACACTGAAGGAAGCCACCGTTTATATCACGACCATTTAGTTTGCCATGATTGCCATGATTTTCACAGCACATTCCAACCTGCCCAGTTCCAAGAAGTCAATACACTCAGAGAGTATAACATGGGGCTAGGCTTGTTCAATGCCTCTAATCTCTACACAGATCCGCATTTCCACACGCATGACGTGCTTCCTTGTTCTTATCGCTCGTCTCCAACAGAGGAGAAGACAGATTTTTCGCAAGAGATTTTGTACTTGACACCTTGCACTTCTCCTGATCCCCTTGTCAGGAATTATGGAATAGGCCCTCTTGCATCCCCTAAGGAAGAACCAGAATCATCCGCGCAGGCCCCATTTGACTGGCAGAGCTTGCTGACTGACCAAGCTCGTTAATAGCATGATATCCATAGAGATGAGTTTTTGGATAAATGTAAATAATTATTATATTGATATCTTTGTGTATGATTAATGAAATTTGAGGTTGATTTGAATTGAAGTCAAAAGTTATGATGATACCATGACGAGGCATACAATGAAGAAGATAAAAGAATAATCAAGGTACAGTACCCAGCCGCACATCGACCTAACCCTACATTTTGATGTCCCTTTTTACTTCTTCTAAAAAATTCTCCTCCAAACCAAGCAGACCGATTACTACAACCGACTTTATCATTGCTAGTCTTCTTAGATTCAAGCAGCAAACGCAGCTCTAACGACACGACGAGTGAGATCTTTTTTTTCTCTTTCACGGCGACAAAATTACCGAGTAGTAAGCTCCCAAGACGCGTAGCCGCTGGGTGTTTTCCTCCCATAGCATCTATAGAACCCCCTCACCTACTGCTTCAGTCTCTCGTACAATATAGTCAAATTAAAGATGACGGCGCTAGAGGTTTCTGAAATCAGGGCCATGATGAACGATTTAGAAAAGGCCGGTGGGTCCACGGATAGAATCCTGGAGCTGTTAACGGTCTTTGAAGAACGCGTCAAGCCAACAGAAAAACTCCTCAGGGTATGTATCAGTTTTAGAGGTTTCGCTTATTTTCAGGATTGGTTTATTTTTGTTAACAAATGCTTTAGGAAACTAAACTGGGTATCGCAGTCAACAAGTACAGATCGCACTCGGATGGAAAGGTCGCCGACCAGGTGAAGCGCATTATCAAGAAATGGAAGGACCAGGTCAGTGCACAAAAGTCGGCACACAGTAAACAGATCAAGGCTATGAATGAGCGTGGAAAACCAGCCTCCAAAACTGCGGGCTCGCCACCAACATCAACGACATCTTCGACGACCCCTGCTTCGTCGACTGGCCAGACCGGGTCTTTTAACAGCAACGGCAAGGCCCGCACGCCCGCCAACGACGGCGTTAACGTTAATATCTACGATGACAAGGTGCGAAACTCATGCGTCGGCCTGGCGTACAACGGCCTTGCTGTTGATTCGACGGCAGCTCCAGCAGAAATTCTAGCGGCCGCAAAGGGGGTTGAAGAGGCCGTGTTCATCGGCGAGCGGGGGAGCAGCACTCCGGGTTACAAGAATAAGATGAGATCACTGTTTACAAATCTCAAGGACCCCCGTAACCCGTCGCTGCGACAGCGCGTGGTGTCTGGCGAGATCACGGGCAAACGGCTGTACACTATGACGCCGCAGGAGCTGGCGTCGGACGAGGTCAAGAAGGAGCGGGAAGAAATCAACAAACAGAACTTGTTCAACGCGCAGGGCGCAGTCGAGAAGCGAGCAATCACTGATAGATTCACGTGCAGCAAGTGCAAACAGAAGAAGGTGTCTTACTTTCAGATGCAGACCCGATCAGCAGATGAGCCGTTGACTACGTTTTGTACGTGTGAGAACTGTGGAAAGAGATGGAAGTTTAGTTGAAAAAATATATAAAAAAAGGAGAAAAAGTTGTGTCGTTTCAGAAAAGATCAATTCCCTTACGGTTTTAATAGGTTGTAACAATATATATGGTTATTCAAACTTGAAGTTTCTCAATCGAGGAAGACAAAGTATTTTCGTAATCCTTGATCACTTGCTTCAAAGCCTTCAGGCCGTCTTCAAAGTCAAGCATTTCAACGTAGATTTGGCTAGAGAGTCTAAGGGTAGCGCGACCGCGATAGGCGTAAACAGGAATAAAGACGTTGTGCTTTCTGACCAAGGTTTCTTGAATTTCAGCCGTGGCCTTCTCCATCTGTTCCTCGGGAACACCAGGCAAAGAGATTGAAAGGGAAATCATAGAAGTGGCAGTCTCCATGTCATCCTCACCGCTACCACCAATGATCTCTCCGTCCAGCTCATCAGCAAACAGCTTGGCGGCAGATTTGGCCAGATTATAGCAGTACTTAGCAATGGCTTCTTCACCTCCACAAACGTCCCGTCTAAACTCAAACGCCTTGGCAGATGCGACGTAATTAGCATAGTCAGCAGTGCCAATGAATCCAAACTTGTAATGTAGCAAGTTCTCTTCAATCTCGGCAGAAAGCTCAGATCTGTCATCGGGAATGTAAGAGTGAGAGATAGGTAACGTCTGAACCGTTCTATGATGCTGGGGAGCCAAGTACAGCAGGGCAGCCGGGGTTGGTGCAAAGAACCACTTGTGGATATTTGTCACAAAAAAGTCAGGCTGGACGGTATCCAAAGAAACATTGGTCAGCAAGCCAATGCAGTGAGCACCATCTACCATAGACAGAAGACCATTGTCCTTGGCCAGCTTAACAAGTCGCTCCCAGGGCAATCTAAAAGCAGGAATGGAAGACACTGTGTCAAAGAATAGCATTTTAACTCGACCCAATGCCTTTGATTCCTCAATAGCCGTTGCGTACTCTGCTACAACCTGGTTAGAGCTCATAGGGTAGTTCAACGTGACCTTGTAAGGAATGACGCCCATCAAGTTTTCAAGAAACCTGATTGTGTTGATGCAAGCACCATACGTAGTATTAGCATAGATGATTACATCTCCCTTCTTAAAAGGAAGCGATCTGAGCACGGCGTTGATACCAGTGGTTGCATTTGGGACGAACGCAAGGTTCTTGGGGTTAGCGCCCATGATCTGCGCAATTGGCGCAAGTCCAAAGGCAAGGCGGTCGTTCAAGTCATAGCGCAGATAAAGATCTGGGTTGGCTTTGGACTTGGCTTTCTCCTCGGCTGCAAAATCCATGACTACCTTGGGCGAAGCACCAAAAGACCCATGGTTCAAGGGAAGGTAGTCTTGGTCGAAGTCAAAGTATTCCTTGCGAAATTGTCTGCCAAATGGAATGACGGTCATTATTAGTAAAGTAAGAGTATGAATTGGCGAGCAGAAAGGAATTAGATTGAATTCTTGAGAAAAGCCTCCAAATTTATTGTGGAGAGAAGCCCCCCATGTTTACGGAGATTGAAAATCCTATGATCAGGGTCCTCGGCTGTCGACGCACTTGTGACCACTCAAAGTGGGCTTGGACCAGACGGACCTTGAATATCATAACGAAATACTCAGATTGTTATCAATACCAGGTATCTGTAAACGTTTTAAAAGACATCTAAAATATGTACAATATGGTCATGATAAACTTCTAAGATATATACAAAGATTTAGAATCGGCGAACCAGTTCTTCATAAATGCACCACGATATTCCTGCACTCATCGCTTTCCGGGCTAACCGCAGCGACAACCCATCAAAGAGACCTTTAAACCCCTCTTCCTGTATGATGCAGCGCACAGTTTTGATCACAGAATCATACTTAACTGGGTCAAGTTGCACTCTAGTCTTGATAGTGTCAAAAGGTCCAGTTATAGTAGTCGCCATACCAGCTGAAAAAACCGCCGACGTTGAGTTGATCACAGCCGAAGTAGACGCATTTAGAAGATCGGTACCAGATGATTGACTGCCCATTATCCGACACATGATATCCTTACTCTTTTCATAAAATAAAACATAAAGGCCGGCGTTTGGAGCGTCTCGCAAAAATGTCACACCCCACCCTTTGAAAAAACCTGCTATTCCGTGATGCAAATGTATGTCTCGCACTGCGTGAAGCAACGAATGGTAGCTGTATATTGAGGATTCATACCGGACTTTGACAACTGTCACTGGCATCGTCACCACTCCCACCAAGCCCCGCACAGCCGCGCCGGAAATGAGGTTAGCCTGCATGCTCAACTTTGGAAGGGCCGACGATGATTTGGTGTTTCCCGTCTGATACCGAGCGCTGTTCTTGGCCATGTATGTACGAGTTGCATTAAGTGATGTCAGATATAGGGCTGACCCCACAGAAGTTCTAATTGCGGAGGGCAGGGTTCCTCTCCAAAGGGCCTTGACTGAGTCAATATCTCGAATGGCAGAGGTTAGGGTCGTCGTTTTGGACTGCTGCACCCGGGTTTTCAGCAGGTCTAACGGTTGCAGCAGAACCGATGATGTGAGTCCGGAGATGAATCCCGATGCTAAATGTGATTTCGTTGTTTTCTGGCGGATGGCCGGTTCCTTTGTTCCGGTGGCTGTGGGCGTTATCACTGGAATTGTAGGTTCCGGTGAAGAACGAACCAGACCGGAACTGGCGACGCCGGGGACATCAGAGGGTGGCATTATTTGAAATAATGAAGCACAGAACAAAGACCGTGGAAAATATAACAAACGCTTTCACAAGTTCCTTGTAGAAGAGTGATGAGGTGAGAACTGAATAGAAATTACGAAAATAAATCACCGATAACTTGAGTTAAGGGTATGGGCTCATGACCTCCGAAGTCAAAGCAGGAATTGTGACTTTGGAGCCTTTGACTGCCGTAAGAAGCATTTCAGCGCTCACATGAACGACTGACGCAGCCAAAGGAGATTCCTCGTGTTCAGTGACGATGGCTCCTACAAGCCCGGCCAATCGGAAGAGCCGTGCGTGGACGGACTGAGGCTGATCATTCACCGATATTTCTGCAGTCGACTGGACCCAAACCAGATTGTGCTCAGTTTCCTTGCATGATTGGTAGATTTTAGAAAAGTTCTCACCGAGATGAACCTCTACCGTAGTCAAGTCGTTAACTGTCGTTAGACCTCCTCCTAGATACTTGAGAAATGCTTCCTTGACGGCCCAGTAAACTGGCACCAACAGCATAGGTCGTGCTCGCTTCACTTGCTCCAATTCTCTCACTGTCAAAATCATTGCTAGAAATTCGTCGTCCTGGTCACTGTCTGCAGTGATGTCAACCCCAACACAGCTCTCTGCATTTGCAACAACAATAATGCCGTCCTCATGCGACGCGTTGAACTGTACCGAATTATTCACAGGCTTATTGAATTCGCCAACCTGAATTTTAATCTCATTCAAGGGTGTGTGTGTTGCGGACCAAATCACGTATCGCTGTAAAAGCTTGGACCCCAAAGTATGCACCTTCAATTCTTGGGTCTTTTTATTCTCGACACTTTGTGCCTCTGAATCTGACAAGCATTCCAAAAATATATCGTATTGCTTGAGAAACTCACTATAGTTTCGCAGATCAAGAACATATAGATTCAGGGTCATTGAGGTTGCAGTGGAAGGTGGTTAGGTTTGGTAATACATTATAATTCAGTAAAGCTTCCTTCAGAACCAAAACTGTAAGACCTACAGTCTTGTTAGAATGGTCTGAGAAGAAGAATGGTTGTTTTTTTTAAAATCATTGCTTGAATCCCGACAGAGCTATACAAGTTATCATCTGCTACCTCTGAATCATCTAAGTAGGTAGTTATGACAAGTCTTCTCAACTACACACACAATTCACATCAATGAGAATTGGCCAACGCTTGCAACCTCTTTAGAAGATCACTCCTTTGATTTTTTATATCAATATAACTCACTAATCTTCCATTTTACTACAAAGTTCTCCTAATCAAAACTGACATGCTGAATTGAAGCCTTGAAGGCAACTTCCAAGAGCCGAGGTTCAACCCTTACCCGGCATACCTTCTCCACAGGTTCAATATCTCGCTCTACTTTCTTCTACTAGTTACAAAGACATACGATGGCAGAACTCCGTGAAGACCTCATAGGGTCAGCTGTGGCGTTCCTGAGGGATTCAACGGTTGCGTCTTCACCACTTGCAAAGAAAATCGAGTTTCTGGAATCCAAAGAACTCACTCCTCAGGAGATCGAAGAAGCACTCAGACAATCGAACGAGGGAACTGAGACTGGCTCGCCCGCTGGAGCTAGCGATGCTGGATCACCTGCTATTCCTTCGCCAATATCAGGATATTCATATCCTGCCTATGCTCAACAACCGCCGCCTTTGCCCAAGCGAGACTGGAAAGACTATTTTATCATGGCTACTGTATCAGTTGGAGTTACCTACGCCATTTACGAAGTCGCAAAACGTTATGTAATGCCAATGATAGTGCCTCCCTCACCACAGAAGCTCGAAGATGATACTGCAGCGTTGGAAGAACAATTTAAAAACGCTCAAGCCATGCTAGACCAGCTTCAGAAAGATAATGCTGAATTAAGAAAGAACGAGCTAGAAAGGACGAAGAAAGTGGAAGATATGATTAACGAACTTGAAAGTACTTTAAGTCTTGTGCAGATGCAAGTATTTCAGGGCGACCAAGATATGGAGATTGTCAAGCAGCAGATTGAGGCTGTCAAAGAGGCTATTCCAAATGACCTCAAGGAACATGGAGATGTTCAAGCAAAGGTTTTGACAGATCTTCTAAGCGACCTAACCGCACTCAAGCAGATGGTAACCTCACGGAACCAAAGCCCGCCACCCAAGCATACAAATCCTCCGCAGATTCCTTTCGCCTCGACTGGAACTACTCCAATCTCTACAACTCCTCCATCAATCACTCCTGCTCCTTCTTCCTCGTCAACCCCCGCTCCAGTTCCAGTTCCAGTTCCATCTTCAACTACAACTACTCCAGTCGGTTCAGGTGCCTCTGTGGCTCCTCGGGCAGGTATTCCCGCTTGGCAGTTAGCATCTGGCTCTAAATAGCGCTGTACATAAAATACCATTTCTTTAACAGATCTTTAAAATATCTATGTAGAGGGGTGTGGTCTAGAACGAACTCGCTTAGTTCTATATGTCACATGAGCCTTACATATATATCTAAGAACTATGTGCTAATGTGGGGTTGAGATCAAATTCAGACAAGCCAAAGACCTGGACCCTTCACTTATGTGCACTTCATCTTTTTCATTTCTCCTCTTACCATGTCGTAAAAATGTCTCTGGGTAGTCTGCCGTCTGAATTGATTCTAGAAATCTATGGTCATACCATTTTGCCCTCGGGTTTGGGGCAATACTATGTACCTACGGAAAGGGAGACCGTATACATGGCTCAAGACGCACTGAACCTGTCTTCGGTAAACAGACGATTCCGTGAGATTATAGGGCAAGAAATGTGGAAGCACCTGAAGGTCCATGTGTCTTTCGCGACTCAAATACATGGGTTCTGGTTGTCACTAGCGGCTGATTCACTATGTACTCGCGCTCACACCAACACTGCGCAGTTCCATTGGCGCAATAAAAACATATCTCTCAATATCCTGCGCAATGTTCGACTGTTCAGCTCAGACGTTAATACCCCCGTTTACTTGTTCGAAACAAGCACAATGCCAAAGGGAAGGCTCACTTCCCAACTCCAGCTAGTGAATCCCAGGTGGATGCCCAACCTGCAGACTCTCCATACAGAGGTAGGCTTTGTGTACTCCTTTTTCAGCGAACTGGGACTTGCTTTGCATGAATATAACCGACCTGTCAAAGTTGTATTGGCACTCTCAGATTTTGTTTCCCTCGACAAGTTAGACGATTATGGCCTCTTGCCATTCATCACCACATTCGCATATGTTTACAATGTGGTTAACAAACCAGAGAACCCATACGACAGAGGAGATATGAGTCTCATCTCGCGCATGAACAACTTGGAAGCACTGTATCTCAGAGCCCTGGGCAGTGATAACGAGTCATCTGAGCTCATAAGCGTTGCTTTGAACATTCTCAAGCATGTCACCGGCCTGCCTTTGCTGAAAGAACTCAAAATATATGGAATCCCATTGAAAATGAGTACAACCGAAATGGGCTGGATTCCAGCGACTGTCGACTCGCTCAAGTGGGATTGTATTAATTTGGACACTCTTGAATCTCTTTCGCTTAAATCCCATTTGTTCCAAAATATTCGCACTCTCCAGCTGGGTCTTACTCCAACTTCCAAGTATATGAAAGTTTTAACTTTTCCGTTCAGGCATGTTGAAGAGCTCTGCCTTCCCTGGTGGCAACTACCGGACGATCACAACCAACAGGTGCTGGTAAAGTTGATACAACAGAACCCAGCACTCACAGCATTACATATCCATGGTATTCGTCCCTCTCAGCTTCGAGTTATTTTGCCTTACCTGAAATTCCTCAAACACCTCGAATTTTCATATTTCGCTGATCGCGATGACAAGACTCCGTCGCCGGTCAATGAAGTACTTGCATACTGCAGTTTCCTAAAGACTCTCGAAATTATTCGCCCTCCTCCTCATTTTCTTTCCATTCAAAATTTAGCTCAAGTTGCTGTTTCAAATCTTGCACTGAACTGCATCTTGATATCTCCTGCACCTCCCATGAACGAAGTTTTTTCTGACTGGCTTTCTGATGCTCCCTTTGATGCTACCCAATTCTGTACGCAAGTGGAAAAGATAAATTTTTGTCCTGGAAAAGGCAATACCCAGAATTTAATGAGAACTACTTTTGCGCTCCGCATTGGGGTGGAAGAGTTCAGAAGTTTGTTGTAATTCCCAATTCCGTATCTGCAACACAAACTACAAGCTTTAATGAATTTGAATATATATATCTCAACGATTCACCTACCTCAAATTAAATTTCATCTCCATCTCTGTGCCTAGCATGAAGTTCGGTAAGTTATTCAGCCTTGGTAGTATTGTTAGCCTTGCAAGTGCTTTGCCCTGGGGGATCAGAAAGCACAACTCTATCCCCAAAGTCACCCTTATCACCGAAGATACTATATATGGTACATTTTATAAAGGTGTAGAAGCCTTTCGAGGTATTCCGTTTGCTGAACCACCTGTTGAAAACCTCAGGTTTAAACCTCCAGTTCCTTACAGTCTTTCGCTCAATGGGTTCGAGGCAAAGAATTATGGACCTACTTGCATCAGCTTCAGTCCTTTTGGTACCTTTGATTTCTTTGGAAAGATAGCCAACAAAGTTCCTAAAATGTTTGCAACGCCCTCAACGGACTTTCTGAAAATTGGTGTCATGTCTGAGGACTGCTTATCGATCAATATTTGGCGCCCACAAGGAACAAAAGAAGGAGATAATCTTCCTGTCTTGGTTTGGATTCATGGCGGTGCTTATCAATTTGGTTCTCCTCCAGCTTTTCCTGGTGATCCATACATCAAGACCAGCGTGGAGATGAAGCAACCTGTCATATTTGTCTCGGTGCCATATCGGATGGGACCTTATGGATTTTTAGGAGGAAGCGCAATTCATAAAGAAGGCAGCAGCAACGCAGGATTTCTGGATCAACGACTTGGACTCCAGTGGGTTGCCGACAATATTCATAGCTTTGGTGGAAATCCAGACAAAGTTACTTTGATTGGAGAGTCTGCAGGAGCCATGAGTATAGGTTTCCACTTGGTCGCATACGGTGGTGACAACACTTACAACGGCAAGCCATTATTCCATTCAGCTATATTCCAAAGCGGTGGCAGCCTCAGTGTTTTGAACGTGACATCTGAAAAGCCTCAGAATTTGTTCAGAAAATTGGGTACAGGTGTTAATTGCAAGGGCAACGACGACGAAATGTTGCAATGTTTGAGAGAAATACCAGTTGAAACAATCAGAGAATTCATCGACAAAATCAGCTCCAATATGGCGAATTCGTTTAATCTTTTGGAGTTATTTATGGGATTTTCCCCTCGAGTGGATGGCACTATTATTCTTGAAAACCCTGTCGACTCTCTGAAAAACGGGAACTTTACACAGATCCCATACGTCACTGGAAATCAAGAGGACGAGGGAACCATTTTTACATCTACTTTGGCCGCAGTATCTGAAAGCAGAAATGCGACTGATGCAACCATCAAGCAAATTTTGGCAGAAAATAACCAGGAGCATATAGATCAGTTCCTTGCATACTATCCCAATGACCCCACTCAGGGTGCTCCTTTCAGAACTGGAACCAAGTGGGCTAAGAAAGAGCAGACCAAGCGAATTAGTGCTTTGCTCACCGATCTTTTGTTTATGATACCCCGCCGCCTTCACCTTCAATCCACGCCGGAAGAAGTCCCTAAGTACGTTTATTTTTCCGACGCTTTGCACGGAACCCCTCAAGTAGGAACTTTCCACAGCGCTGATTTGACGTGGCAGTTCCATGCAAATGGCATTCCATCCAAGGCGTATCGCAACTACTTCATTGCCTTTGCGAATAGCCATGATCCCAATAAAAACAGTGGTCTTCCTTACTGGCCGCTGTACGATACAAAAGAGCGCAAGACTCTTAGAATTGGACTAACCAATCTGGAAGAAATAAAAGACCATTTTCCGCAAGTGGGACGAGAAGAGGCCGTTACTTTTGCAGTGAATAATGACTTTTTAGCCCTTTGAGAAAATTATCCAACGGATATATTTGATTTTGTAATATTGGTAGATGAAGAATAAAAGCGATTTAGACATTAAACATGAACGTTGAGAAAAAACATTGTATCAACCCAACCGGTATTATCAACCTGTGGGCAGGTTAGGGTTGAAAATGCCGCGGTTAAATAAAATCACTTGGAGAGGAGCATTTGACTATGGTGGTGTTCCATAAGATTCAAACCCTCTCAGCATCTACTTGACACTGGGAAGTTGACTAGCTGACTTGACTTCGGGATGGACTAGTAAGGTATCCTATATCAACTCACTTGAAAGCACTAGTATTCAGAACTGCAGCATGAGTCTTGCGAATGGAGCTGAGGGGTCGAAAAGTTCCTACCCCACGCGTCAGGAACTCCAGCCATCGAAATCACCACCACCCATAGGGAGTGAACTAGAGTCCTCACCTGCTGTTGGCACTTCTAGTGATGGAATTTCAGGGTTCTCGAACCGCAAGCGCACCGCCAGAGCTTGCGATCGTTGCAGCATTGCTCGAACCAAGTGCGACGGAAAACAACCATGTTACAGATGCCTTAGTACGTTTTTCTCTTCATGCTGAAATTTCTTTACCCTAACTGTTTAGACCTCTTAATTCCGTGTGAATATAATCGTCAAATCAAAAAACGCGGTAAAGGCAGTGAGCTGTACCCACAGAATCCCAGGAAAGTTGGTCGCAAGGTCCAGTTCTATTCCAGCTCTTCGAGACTACCAGGGACTTCCGTGATCAATTTACCAGAGGGCGATGAAGAACGAGTCTCACCAGAAACATCATCTCATCCTGCTTCTCCTTCCTCAGATGCGGAGGCTCCGTTTACAGTTAAGGTTTCTCCACCATCAGTGGGATCCAACCTCAAGGACAATACCAAATCCGTGGGGAATTACTCTGCCCGAGAAACTGCTCCAGACCCTTATGCTGCATTAATGAAACTGGCAGCTACCTCAGAGCAACATCACCAACTATCAGAGGCTCAAAGAACCACAGCTCACAGTTCTAGCTTGAAGCACCCTAAGCGACGGCATAGTGACGAATCACTGAAAAATGGAGTACCCAGAAAAAGCATATCAATCCCATCCGTTGTTCAAGAAAAGTCTTCTGCAATCCAAAGCTCAAGGTGGGGGTCACTACATTCAACAGCTGTCTATGCTGATCAGGATCTCCAATCGTATCACAATTCCCAAATTATGAATAATTTGCCTTCTATCAGTGACACCAAAGGTGTGCCAAAGGATGTTACTACTGAGGTTGACAGGACTAACCCTCAATCTCCGACAAATCCCCCCTCCATAATTTCTACTACTCCTCTGCTTGCAGATTCTCCTGCAGAAGCTTCTATACCAACCACGGAAATATTACGCTTGCAGCAACCCAAGAGTAGACTATCCACTCCAGGCTCAGAAACCCCCCATTGGCATCTCAAATCTCCTTTTTCAGCATCTGATATAATAAACTCTATGTTTGATAGAGGGAATATTACTGGCACCACACCACAAATTACGAGCACCAGCGCGAGTGCGGAGAATAGCAAGAGGAACAGTATTCCGGGTTTGCCATGGCCCTCAGACAAAGCTAAAACATACCCAGTTCTGGATCCAATTATTAGCGAAATCGATTTTATGCCTATCCCGCTCGTATCTGAATTTCTTGAAATCTACTTCACGAATCATGCTTATGCAGTTGCACCAATAATTCGGCGGTGCTCACTCTTGAGTTTTGACAAACCTCGAAAATGCTCTCCAGTGCTACTCTACTCTATTTTATATGTTTCTGCACATGTTTGCAATCATCCTCTCATCACGTCTGCGCCAGATTTCAAGTCAGGACTGAAAGCTAAACTCTTGGATCGACTTATGAGTTATATGCGGCCATGGCGAAATGATAATTCACACGAATACGATCTGGATGAGATCATCGCTTATATCAATGTAGGGGTGGTTTCTTCTGCATCAGAATTCAAGGGTTCCTCATTACGTTGGTGGGCCATTGCCTGGTGCATGGCAAAAGTTTTGAAGCTTAACAAGGAAATCCCAACAATTCCAGAAGACGTGCGAGAAGAGCGGCGCCGGACTTGGTGGACATTATTTATGATCGATAGGCACTTGGCTTTATGCTATAATCGGCCGTGTACTCTACTTGATTCAGAGTCCCTCGAGCTCTTTTTTCCCGTTGCGGAAGAGCTTTGGGAATCAGATAGCCCATTGTACCCTCCTGAGGAAGACAGAAACAGACGCCTTGGGCCACAATGCACGGCGATTGAAGCAAGCTTGTTTGGGATGTATCTCCCACTAATGACACTCTTGGGTGGTGTTATTGACATCCACTTTCTTGCAATGAGTCCTGTACTTGGCGGGAAAGAGCATGTTCTCAAACTGCTCAGGGAGAGTTACAGGCATCGGCTCAGCGCGTTTCAGTACTCTTTAGAAGAGTATTACTCTCACATTCCTTCTCCAAGCAATCTCTTGAAATTATGGAAAGAGTATTGCCAATGCTTTATTCAAGTTTTTCACATCTTGTTAGAAGGTTTCTGGGACCCTACAGAAATGCTAGACGATATTGATGTCATTTTGAATGACTCGAGGTTCACAGGATGTCTCGCTAATTCAATTCAAGCGTCGAAGCATGTGGTAAGAATTTTAGCTCTTGATTCTGATCTTGAGTTGATGCCTTTCTTCTTTGGAGTCCAGCTTCTGCAGGCCGGGTTCATTCCGTTTTGCATGAGCGAGCGGTATGGGTCACATACATCAACCGATGTCGCTCAGGCTTGCGACATCTATGTCCGAGCACACGAGGTTTGCATTCTGACATTGAATACGCAGTACCAAGTTAACTTCAGGTACATCATGACTGGCGTAATTAGGGACATGAAGCCAGGAGCAGTCAGCGTCAATGATCGTATTGATTCAACAAGGCGCCGACGGCAAATTATGAGCATGTATAGATGGAATGCTGGCGGAACCGGCTTGGCTATCTAGGGCTTGTCAAACCCTCTCGGATATTTTATTACTTCTGGACTTGGCTTCATAATTACGATGCTGTTCAACTGAAAAATAATTCTCATCATTCAATTAATATCTACCCTAATGTATATGCAGTCCGTTAAAGAAAAACCTGAAGTTCAAATCATGAATATTGACTCCATACTTCAGGGTTGATTTCCCACTTCTTGTCTGGCTCTTTATCGCCCACTCGCTTGGCCACCTCACGAATTGTATTACGTATCGTCTCCTTAGAGTACTGTGGAAATCTAATAAAAAGTTAGTAACAAATATTTTCATCAGTTCATGGGATGCAATAAAAAAAATTCCACTTACTCCTTTTTCAAAATTTCAACCAGCATAATTTGATTCATCTCGGTGCCCTGGATCTTGTGAACGAAAGCTTTCATGTCGGTTGTTGCTAATAACTTCTTCTTTTTCTTGTCGTTGGTAAGTGCAAGCGGTCGCAAATCTTCACCTTTAGCAAGCTGCTTTGCTTTGGGCGGCGGGGACCAGTAATCATAGAATGGGTCAATAGAAATTGTGTCATTTTCAAATGCCAATACATCCATCTCCATTGCCTTGAAAACTTCTTGATTTGTGATTCCGTCATTCCAGTGTGCACTTGGTGTTAAAGGACCGACAATCAGTCTGCGAGCTATCGGTGCTTCGTCGGACGACAAAAACTCGTCCATATCATCGTCTTCTTCTTCATTCTCATCTGAATCATCATCCAGATCAAGATCCTCTCCATCTTCATCCTCCTGCGCCCATTCAATTTCAGAATCGTAATCATAATTCAATCCTGTTCCTGTCTTGAAAAATGGATTATTCCGTGGAATACCTCCCTCTCGAGATTTTGAAAATGTGCCAATGTATGGAGGTCGGACATTATCAGCAAAGCGAATGAACTTTTGTGGCAGACTGACCAGAATACTGACAAGGTTGGCTTCGCTTGATGTTTCAGAGCTCGATGCCACGACAGCATCTTTTGCAGTGTGCTCAAGTGTAAATCCTCTGTTTACCCGCTTTGAGGCTAGCCAGTCGTTCAGAGATGAGTTTGGCGTTTGAGGTTCATTGCCTTGTAGTAAGAAGCTGTCTAAGTTCTTTTCTATCGCTTGAAGTTCTTCAGGGGTTCTTAAAAATGCAGTTTGTTTGCATAGATGAATGTTTGCACGAAGGTAAAAAGGAAGAAATGTCGAATCATAGTCTGAAACTTCAACTGCGGGAGGAGAGCCTTTGACAGGAGAAGCCTTCTTGACGGCAAAGAAATTGGCAATCCTCGACTGTTTTCTTTCAATGACCTCAGTTTGCTTTTTCTTCTCTTCGTCCTTCAGACGCTTATCCTCTTCTTTTTTTCGTCGCTCTTCTTCCTTTTTCAGTCTTTCTTCTTCTCGTTTGACCAATCTTTCTTCCTCGCGTTTCGCTTTTTCTTCGTCTCGCTTACTCTTTTCTTCTTCTCTCTTGAGCTTTTCTGCCTCTTTTCGTAATCGTTCTTGTTCCTTCTTTTCAAGACGTTCTTTCTCTTTTCGATTCCTCTCCTCCTCTTTGCGTTGCTTCTCCTCTTCTTTTCGTAGTGCTGCGGCCTCTCTATCAAGTCTAGCCTTCTCTTTAGCTTCTTTCTTCTTCTCATTGAAGCTTGCGGATTCTTCGTCGTTTGTGGATAGTTCACGGAGTTTCTGGGCCGCCATTTCTTCTGCCATTTTGACGGCAAGAGTCTGGATGATACTATCAGAATTGGTTAACTGCAGGCGTAAGTCCTCAGAGAGGGTACCAGTTATTGACGATAGAAGAGATTCACTATCTTTTGGTTTCGCTGGAGTGCTTTTCTGACTCTGAATTCTCTTTTTCTTTGAAGCTGGTAAAAGATCAGACTGATCTCTATCTATCAACGGACAAGCGCTTGATGCTTCATTCTCTTTGTCTCCAGAATCTGTTGAGCTGTGTAACCGTTTTTTAGGTGAGCTTCCCAACTGACTAGGGGGACTACCATCTCCATTGTTGTCCAATTCCATCCTTTGGCTGATTGGGCTTAAGACTTTTGTATTCATTAAACCAAAAAAAACGTCTCAGAAATGCAATGATAAATCGGTTTTGTGAGGCTTGGGTAGTGAAGGATATTGCAATAAAAATGGCGTTCTTAAAGCTTGAGAGTTGGAGAATCGGAAGAAAAATCACCATTTACTGGAGGGGAGAAAAAGTATTTATCAGGTTGACGCGTTGGTGTTTTTTTCTAAATAAATGACTTCCAAAATAGGCTGTTAATTAACGCGAAATATCTAAAAATCACGTGGCAAAAAAGCTTCCTTGCCAGGGGTCGAACCTGGAATCTTTCGCTGTGACCAAGCTAACGTTTCATTAGAAATCGTAGGCGAACGCCTTGCCATTGGGCCACAAGGAACTTTCTTGTCGAAAATACGAGTTCTGTTATATATAAAGTTACTCATTCAAAAAATAAACAGAATTGTATTTTAGGTTTAGTTTAATTTGAAAAGTTCCAAACTATTCAGTATATATAAATATATGTATTTTTCAATTTTGAGTGTAAAAGATCAATTTTTCGATGAGATAGATTGTTTTGAAATTGTGGACATTGGTTGAGGTGAACATGCAATCTGCAAATTGTTTACATAATTCTTACTCCACTAAGAAGTACAAAAGTTGGACTACTACAAGAGAAGTTGAGACATCTCTCGAAACACATTTGATTTACAAACAAGGCTCAATCAATAGAATTATCACCGTCGGCTGTTGAGCTATCTACTTCGATTCACACTGCAATAGAATTTGTCTTTTTCGGGTGTTGTAAATAGCTTCTACCATAGTTGACCAGTAGAATAAGCGATCGTTCAATAAAATCGTCTATTTACTTTTGTAAAGTTCAGCATTATCAGCTTTCTAGAGACACTACGTCAAGATTAAACAACATCCAAAATTTAAATCATGGAATAATTATTGAATTTACTGACCTACATAAGCAAATTGATATTGTTTTACTACATACATGTGAATTTTTCGATGAACCTCCAAAATCCTTACGTACGGATCGTTTATCGTTTCTTCTGTCTAGGCTTGACTTCTTCTTCCTGAGTAGGATGAAATTTGACCATGTTGGGATATTGCGGATTGTTTTGTTGGTATCCTTTGCTCCAGTCGTAGGATACGGCGTATGCAAATATCGAACCAGTGCGGTTAAAAGCAGTCGCAGAAATGGTACCGCCAACAGGATTGAAGCCCTTAAGTCGGTGCTTCGCGTCGGTGTCCCAGAAGTGAAAAGTACCATCTGCACCAGCAGTAGAGAGGGTAGCGTAGCCAGGATGCAGCGAAATGGCGTTTAGAGAGTAGACTTGCGACTCTTGTCTTGGGGTAGTAACGGGTTGTCTGTGGCACTTGAAAGAGAAGGATTTAGCTGAGTTGGCGGCTTCATCAATATATTGAATACCGCATCGACCTTCAATAGAACCAATGGCATAGCTTGCACCGGTGGGATAGCACGAAATAACGCGAGTTTGCCACTTTAATGGCGAAATTGTGTTCTTAAAAATGGTGCCTGGGTTAGACAGATTGATGATACAGACGTGTCTCTCAGCGGTTCCAACAACGAGAAGATCTTTTTGAGTATCCATAGTGTAGGCGCGTTCTGGGAGGGCAACAGTAGAGATTGGTTGTTGCTGGCGCGTGTCCCAGTACTTGAGTGTCTTGTCCCACGAAGCTGTGGCAATCATAGGGCTAGCAGCACCTGGAATTTCAACGTATCTTACAGACTTGATGGCGCCATCGTGGAGAGCAATCTGAGTTGTCTGCTGAGATTGCAAGTCGTACATTCTTACAGCATTGTCGCAGCCGCCAGACACGACCTTTGTTCCGTCCGGCGACCACCGCACAGATAGAACTGGGGCCTGATGTTCGTACATGGCTCTCCCTTGTGATTCTCCACTTGAAGCAATTTCATAAAGTCTGACTTTTGAGTCCCATGAAGAAACCGCAAGAAAATCTGCTTGAGATGAGAACGAGAGATCAGAGATGGAATCCTCTGGCGGGTCGGCGAGAGTGCGGTCATTGGCAAGCTCATTCGCGCCCGTCAAAGAACTCGTCGTGGTAGCAGTTGACCCAAACAATGCCATTGTAAAAGAGTCTGGGTGATGTTTGAATAAATAGAAGGGAGGGCTGGTGGTGGTGACAAAGCGTGTCTGTCTGGTGTAGGCAAGGGAAGGACCTTATACATGTGAGGTAACGAAAAAAAAAAAAAAAAAATGAAAGAAAAAAGCACCACCAATTTCACTTGTCATTCATTTGTCACCATGACTAATAGAGTAACAAATAATGACAAATAAATAAGGTAATGCAAAATTATGTAATTTTTCCAACCCTAAGCTTGTATGACGTAGCCTATTCTAGATGCGATCGAAGATTTACTCACTAAAATAAGTTTATTCTTTGCCTAATTGAGCATTATCAAGATCTGATTACTTTCCTATCTGGGAATGCTTTTCAAGCAGTTCAAAACTCGCAGAGACATCAAAAAAAGTCTAAGCTTGATGATGATAGTACTCTGCTTCCTTCTCACAGTTTGCAGTAAACTGTCAGTCAACTTTTCTTTATAAATTCTGTCCTTGTTTTTTTTGTATATATATATATATATTTTTTTTTTTCTTCTTCTTCTTTTCTCTCCTTTTCATTTTGGTTTGAATTTTTTATTCTTTTTTACGGTTATTCATCAAGCTTCTGATCTTTTATTGGTTTCGGTTTCGGTTTCTAAAGTAAAAGGTTGTTAGCAAACTTTGGACTGGCAGGTTTCAAGGCATCACCGTTTCAATATCATCCCCGCCTCTCACAGCATCCACCACCACCACCACCTAAGAAATAATTGCTCTCATATAAAACCACAACTTCTCTCCGCAATCATTTCATCCTTTTCACTCCTTCTTAATTCATTCTTGTTATTTACTCCACAAAAGCCTTGGACTCTGATATGGCACTTTTACCATAGTTCTTGAACCTAACCCTCTGTTTATTTCGAGCTCAGTCAAGTGTTTTCGTCCACCTCTCCAAACATTTTTCTCCTTTTTTTTTTCCTTCTTTCCTTGTTATCCACTTCCCTTCATTTCCCCCTAGCACAAGAGGATCTATTTTGATAAAAGATCCCTCTATTCCTCATCCAGAACTCAGTCACATTTCCCTCTATCATATATTCATTCTATCTGGATACTTGATTATGACTTCCTAGACTAATTCACTCTTTTCTCCAGTTGATTCATAGCTAGTAACGATCAAAATACCTTTCTTTTTCTAGCTTCTTTATCCTTGCATCTCTCTTATTTATTCCTTAATTTCTTCTTTTTTCTTTGCATTTGCTTGATCATGGCTTTGTTTGCTAATAATTCGATTGAAAATAACTCACTCTTCGTTCCTAAACAAAATTCCAGCTCAACTTCATCCACCTCTCCATCTTCAAACCCTTCGCTTTTTTCTGCTTCTCCCTACTCGGTTTCTTCAGGCAGTTCTTTTAATCAGAGCGCTGTTCCTGCTCCTCAGGGAGCAGCTCATAGATCTGTGTCTACATCTTTCTTTGAGTCGCGAAAATATCCCCAGTCCAACAGGGCTTATGAACCTTTTGCCCACCAGTACCAAGGCCACTTTCAGCACCCCAAATTTCAGCACCAGCTCCAGAATCAAGGGTCTTTCTTTCCTCAGGACTATTCTCTGCTTCCTCCTCTGAATGCGCCCATTCCGCTTCCTGTCCAGCACTCAGTCCCCTTTTCTTCTCAATACGATGGTACGCTTCTCATACTTTTCACGCATCAGACCTATACTAACTCTTTGCATAGCTATTGACAAAGCTTATGACAACCTAGTGAGAACTGGAAAACTCTACCAGGTCAACTACAGCAGCTTGAACACAAATTCTCGAGGTGGCCAAGTAGGCAACGGTGGTCACCTTCATCGGAATGTTTCACAAAACTATGGTAGGTATCAAGCGTCCCCGAACCCTAACAATCTCACTAACTCTAAGTTAGGTCAACGATATAATCAACCTGCAAACATTCGGTATCAGGCTGCAAATACCATGTTTGTACCGCATCTCGCTCCACCTGTTCCTCCTACTCATACAAGCTACTTTCCTCAACAACCCTTGCACGTACCGCAGCAGCTGCCTAAGCAGCAAATTGGACTTCACAAACGGGTCCCTACTAATGAGCAGGCCGATCTGAGCTACGGTGGGAACAATAATAGGTCGCCCTCATTGTACCCACAACAGCGGAATAGCAGCATGCCTCCTGTCTTTTTGTCTTCTCAGCCTTCCCCGGATTTTTCACAGCAACCACAGCAGCATGCCCCGCATTCAGTGCCAGTGCTCAGCAACCGCATTTCTTCTCCTTTCCTGCGACCCGGGTCTTCTGCCAGCGGTGGAGAGGCTCGATCGGCTTCTCCCTCCAAACTTTCTTTTGATCCCTTCACTGGAAATATTCCAACTCTTTCCAAAGAAAGTTTGATTTCAACTGCTGGCACATCTTTTTCGACTCTCTTGGATGGTATTGATCGCACCCTTTCTGTGTCACCTGCCTCATCTAGCGAAACTCTCAATTCTTCTCACACAAACAATATTGTAAATAATTCTTATGGAAGCACCTCTCTCTCTGCCTCGACTTCTTCCATTCCTCCTATTGGCACTAGGTCGGAAAGCGCTAATTCCCAACATAGCAGCAGGTTGATGAAGGACACTCAGCTCCAGCTTCCTTCAATTCCTGCATTCAACGATGATTTTAATGATGATGACGACGATCTGGTTGAGCCTGGCGTCTCTAGAAGCTTCTCCTCATACGACCCTAGCAGCACCGCTAGTGCCGTTGGCATGCCTACCTCTACTGCTGGAAGCGGATCTGTGCACAACAACCCATTAAGTTGGTCCAAGGTCTGGGGCAGTGGAGCTGGAACCAAGACCTCTTCAGGTATTACTACGACTTCTGTCTGGGGTTAGAGGTTTCTTACAGAGATTTCCGGTTCATCCGTTTTCTTACTTTCTACTTTTTTCCATTTTTTTTTTATCTTCTTTTTCTTCTTCTTCTTCTGCTTTACAATTTTCACTTTCAGCATGCAAAGCCTGCGGGTTCCAAATAAAAACTGCTTTAATTTTGTCACCTTTATTTATTGTTCTTCATTGGTTTTCTTTCTATTTTTCTTTTATTTTCCGGAGGTGAAGGTCTTGACACTTGATTTTATTTAGTTGGTTTATATATCGGTTAGTTGTTCTTTGTTAATATACAGTGTTTAAAATCTATTGAAATGAATGGCCAGCTTGGCCATCCTTTGATCAGGGGAGAATCTTGACCTCAGAGACCCCAACTGGTCGACTATGTGAATGATGATACTATAATTATTAAAGTCTATAATGACTAAGCATTATCTAAATAATTACGTAATTAATTGTTACATGATCTGAATACTTTTCTAATTACCTAATTTGTAACAAATTGTTTATAGCTTGATTACGTAAATTTATTGTTGTCTATGATGGAAATAGAAATTGAATGCAATCCTATATATAAACGTCGTCCTCCCTCTCTTTCTCTCCAACTTCAACTCCAAATCCAATCTCTCAAAGTAACCCTTAGATATTTCAAGCCAACCACATCATCCGTTTGGATAACATACAGTCAAAGGGTCTTTCGTTATATTAGCGTTTGTTTTCTGGTTTTTTTTGGACTGGATCGATATCATTTTTCTGGTTAGCTCCACCTTTCAACTTTTCCCCTGAAGAACACAATACTTGAATAGGTTTCAAGAAAGCAGTATGAAAAAGTTATTTGCAAAGAAGTTTAAGGAACCTACACCTGAAGAGGCTAAGGAAGCTTTGGATAGCGCTGGCATTCCTACAAAGTACAGCTCGTCCCGTGCTCCAAAGTTTAGCCAATACTCTGATTATGCCAACCAGTTGAACGCCACTAATGGCCGTGGCAGTGCCCCTCCACCTGGCTCGAATCCTTATGCAGCTGCCACCATGGGAGCCCCCAGCGGAGCTAATCCCTACGGAGGTGCCTCGACTGGTGGTTATGGAGGCAACGCAGGCGCTTCATACCATTCAGCAGGACAGCAATACAACAACCAGGGATACCATTCTCAACCATCTATCCCCCAATACGGTGGCACTTCACCCGCCCCTTCGTACAGAACAACGAGTTCAGCATCGCCCTACGCCACTGCAGAGAACGATTACAACAATCGATTTGGTGGCACGAGGCTAGCGCCTCAGCCTTCCACCGACACTTTTGAGGCGTCGAGAAACCAACTTTTTGGCGATGCTGGTCGTGCTCCGCCCCAGAACAGCTATGGCAACGCACATAACAACAACAACAGTTACAACAATACTCCTGACAGAGCAGCGCTGTTTGGTGCGGCTGTTGGCGGTGCGAGCTCAAGCAGTGGTGCTGGCTCGGGAAGTGGCCCCATCAAGCCAGCGGCCCCTCTTACGAACGACGATGAGTTGCTCATGACCTCCAGTGAACTAGCGCAGAACCAAGGACCTGAATATTACCAGAACAAATACAATGGCACTGGTGGCAACAGCTACGGAGGCAATGACAGCGATAGAGATTCGGAGGACGAAGATGTGGAAGCTGTCAAGAGTCAAATGAGATATGTCAAGAAAGAGTCGGTGAATGTGGCAAGGGACGCCCTGATGTCAGCCGCACGTGCGGAGGAAAGTGGGCGCAACACTCTTGGCATGCTGGGAGCCCAGGGAGAACGCATTGCCAACACGGAGCGCAGTTTGGCGCTGGCCTCGACACAGAATAAGATTGCGGAAGAGAAAGCGCGGGAGCTCAAGACGCTGAACCGATCCATGTTTGCCGTGCATGTGGGCAACCCGTTTAACTCAAAGCGACGCCTGCAGGAGAAGGAGGAGCAGATCAAGAACAACAGGCGGCTGGAGCAGCAGGGCCGGGAGGACCGGCGCCAGGCTGCGTACGAGTCGTCGCAGCGGGTTACGAACGGCATGTCTTTGGCGCACTCGGAAACGGCCCAGAAGTACGCGAGTCAGCGCAACCGGGAGGGCCGCGCCAAGTACCAGTTTGAGGCTGATTCAGAGGACGAGGATCTTGAGAATGAAATTGATCGCAGTCTGGATGCGCTCGCGGGTGCGTCGTCTCGGTTGAACAAGCTGGCGTTGACGGCTAACGAGGAGATTAAGAGCCAGAATGCAAGACTAGATATCATTGCGAACGAGGCTGATGATTTGGATGTGGGTGTCCATCTCAACACCAACAGATTGATGAACATTAAATAATAAAATTGTAGTTCTCTAAAGCGAAGCAGCATGTGTATCTTGTGAAAAAGGAAGCAAAAAACCTATGTAATAATTATCATTTCATTCATTTAGATGTTTCAAACTCTTGTTTTGGTCTTGCAAGTTCATGTCACTCAAGTCGCTCGCCAACTCGCTGTCTTTGTCACAATTCTTGCGAAATATCAAAAAACTTGCATTATTTAGCTACCATTATTATTATTATATATAAAACAAAAGCAAAACAATCCCTACATATATATATATCTTCATATTTCCATCACATCTGCTACATTCCAGGCACCCCGTACACTCACAGTTTAGAAGGACACAGAAACAGTGACTTGGCCGCCGCCAGTGATAGGTAGCACAATGGCACGGCCAGACTCAATCTCAGACAAGTGCACAACTTCCTGGCCAATGTCCTCGTTACGGCCAAGCGACTTGTGCTCTCTGACCTTGAAAATCAAGGTTCCATCTGCAGGAGCCTTGAACGAGAAAGTCTCGTCAAACTTGTAATCACCGCCTGGGCCCTTTACGTTTTTGGTCTTGTGCACCTCCTTCTCTTTGGTTCCAGCAACGCAGGTGCGAATGTTGATAGCTCCGTTAAAACCGGAACCAGACAGAATGGTGATGGAACCAGTCACGGTCTCACCAGCATGTGACGGAGCCGCTGAAACGTCGCTCATCATAGAGACAGACCGCCTGTGGTTACGGGGAGAGCTGGGGCTGGCAGGGGATCCGCCGGGAATTTCCAAGCTGTGAGTACTGGCATTCGAGTAAGACTCCTGACGTGTCACGTCCTGCTGCTGCTTGTTTCGCTTGAATGTGCCTCGAAGAAGACTGGCACCACCCTTCAAGCCGCCACCAACAATGTGGCCAACACCACCAACGGCAGCCCCGACAACACCGGTGGCACCACCAGCAACGGCTCCAGCACCGCCCAGAGCAGAGCCAACCAGCTTGTTGGCAGTTCCGTTGCTAAAGGTGGCGCCGAGGCCAGACGAGTCTACGCGACGGGTGACATAAGACGGCTTGAACAGTAGCCTGACTGACAGGGTACCCGACTCGCCAACAAGTGGGAGCGTCAGGTTCAAAGGAGTCATTGGCTCCAGCTTTGTCAGGTCAACCTTGACCCTGCCCAAAAAGTCATCATCACCTGGGCCCATATCCCAGTCATAGACCTCAAAGACAAAGTCGCAGGCCGTGCGGGACAAAATTTCAGCTTCAAACTTTTCGTTCCAAACCGGGTTGAGCGTCTTCTTCACCGTTTTGGTCTTGAAAACCTTCTCGCCATTAATGTAAATCGTAGTGTAAGGATCGGAGTAACCAGAACGGTCGGCAGCAGGCACGTTGTCGGCCTTGATGATTTCTCCCGACAAGATGCCCATATTGTTAACACTCTCTGAAGGATCCAACTCCATCAAGAGCGGGAAGTATCTCATGCGCACGCTGACAGTAGCAACCACACGCTCTGCCTTCTTGATCTGCACCTTGCTGAAATCAAGGTAAGATTTCTTCAGCAAATTGAGAGTTCCAACCTTGGCCACGGCAATCACTTCATCCTTCTTGCCTCGGGTCGGCTTTTCAGAGAGTAGGAATGTCACTTGAGACCAGCCGAGTTCACGGATAACCAAGTCCTGAGTGTCGCCAGTAACAAGCTTTCTTTGCTTGAGCTTGGGAGAAACGTATGAAGGAATGAACGCGTCATCCAGAATAACTTGGAGATAGCAATCCCTCTCTGAAATCTCAATGTTGTCAATAAGAAGTGCACCAATACCGGTCTCGTTCTTGATGAGCTCTTCCAAAGGAATGTCCTTACCAGCAGGCTCTTCAGACTCTGGAGGTTCTTCCACAGCGTCCTTTGGCTTGTCCTCCTTCTTCTTGCCAGCCTTCTCAGCTTCGGCCGCGGCCTTTTCTTTCTCCTTTTCGGCCTCTTCCTTCTCCTTGCGAAGCTCTTCAGCCTCTTCGGGACTCAGGACATTGACAGCCGGGTAGAAACTCAATGTATAAAGCAGAGTACCCTTAGGTCCCTTCTTCTTCATAACGAACTGGCCAGTCTTGATGGCTTCATCGTGGTACTCCATATATTCTCCCTTCTCGTCGGCTTTGATGAACTGGTTGGTGTTCAACTCAAACTGGCCAAGAGTTCGATCGCTGCCCAAGTTTTCAACGTCCATGGCCTCAATTACCATTCTCTGATCAGGGCTTTGCACAGGAATATAAAGAACTTCATCCCACTTGGGATCCAAGGTATTGGGAATAGCAAAGGTTCTTGCACGCTGGGAACCGTTCAAGAAAACACGAACATAAGGATCGACCTTGCCAATAGTCTCAAGGTTGCGCAAGTTCTCCCCAGTCTTGATACAGTGGAGCCTGATTGTACCAATGGGCTCAACGTAACTCTTGGTGGCAGAAGCACCTCTAAGTGCCAATGGCTTCCAGGTAGCAGACAAGCGGACTTTTCCTTTAGGACCAAGATTGAACCAATCGTTGCCTTGCTTGAGCTCAGAAATAATCGTATCAAGCTTTCCTTGAAAAGTGCAAATCACAGGGTCGGTAGAAAGACCACGAGAATCTTTAATGCGCACACCAATCTTGCAAGCTCTGCGATCAGGAACCAAGAACTCGTAAGTAAAATCCCAAACAGGATTGTTACTGCGCTTCACAGGCTTGGACTGAGACTGCATTTTACCATTCATCAAGATATCAGCATAGGGGGTGAGCTGACCAACAAGAGACAAAGAGGAGTCAAGTTCCTTAGCCTGATGAACAGTGAGCTTGACAATTCCGGTATTGGACTCTGGGGGAGGTTCAATGGTACCATCAGGGGCCTTCTTGCCTTCCAAAACAGGGAACCAGTGCATTTCACAGTTCATTGTACCACGGCTCTTTCTACCATCAAGCAATTCAAGAGAAATATTCTCCTGGTCCCGCTTGGTGATGAATGATTCCAAAGGATGCGTAGCAACGCCAATTAGTTTGTCCTTTCTAAAGTCGTTGAAATCGTAGATGGCCATTGTTAGTGCTTCAGAAAGATTCTGAACCAAAACGTACTTTGTTTCGTTCCATACAGGGTTCTTAGTCGACCTCTTGACTTCTGATCTGGCCAGTTCATTACGATTGTTGAGAGAGAACAAGATGTAGGGGTCGACAGTGTTACCAATAGCTTCGCTTCCCTTAAGACCGTTGGCACCAAAGACAGTAACTGCAACGACACCAACCGCGGAATCAGCACCCTCACCTGCAAGGAGTTCTTGAACGTTTACCTGGAATGAATTGGGAGCGTACAGCATGGGACCCATGATTGAATCGACCATACCCTTCACAAACCGTTCAAAACCAGGCAGAGCGTTGATATCAAAACCAAAAGTGTCACCACCAAAAGGCTTCATAATGTAGTCAAACTGGGGAGGCTCCTGGAACGAAACATCGACAGTCTTGATATGGGGATAAGCTGTGACAAGTTTGATTCGGACACGCATGAGGCCAGAGAAGGCCATGTTACGAACCACAATAGGGAACTTGACAGAAACAGGGCCTGCACCCAAACCAATGTTGAGTTGAATCAAGGGATTGACATAGTTCTTCAATTGGCGAGCGGTCTTATCAAAGTTGTCAGTTGGAATGAATGAATAAGCCCAATCCATGACCACGACATCCTCGTCGGTTTTGGGGAAGGTGCGAACATGATTGAGGCGAGGAGGCTTGGTACCCAAAGTAAAAGTATCAAGCGCAAGGGAGTGCAAGAATTTAGGCGCAGAATCGGCCAAAACCTTGTTGGCGGTTTGAACCACCATTTCCGAAATAAATGGTTCGTTGATAGCCCAAAACTTGAGGAGGAGACAGTTGATCCAGTCCAAGGTTTCTGTGTCAGTTTCAAGTTTTCGCATGGCAGATTCGCGAGCCACATTTTCCCGGATATCGCGACGCTGTCGACGAATACTCGTTCTGTACAATGGGGCAGTGAGAACCAAAATCAAAAAGATCCAGGCAATTCCAGCACCCAGCCGTCCCACCAACCAAGAGAGAAAAGCGCCGACGGCAAGAAAACCAGCACTGTGATACCATTGACCGTAGAACTTGTCGGGAAGGTAACCTTCCAAAATTGTGGGAACATCGAGCAGATCTTGGTTGCGCTCTTCTCGGGTAAGAACATCGTCTTCTGTCCATCCACTGACTTGCTTCCATCCAAGATAGCTCGCAGTAGGAATGCGCTTGATGGCAGGTGGCTTGACTTTCTCAGCTTTCTTGACAAGCTCTGCTGGCACCGATTTTGATGCGGGTTCCTAGAAATGTTAGAGATATTACCAAGATATAACGATTGGACGTACAGTTTTTGCGGGGGGAGCCTAGGGTATTGTTAGCATGAATTGGAAAACTCGTGAATAAAGCAACTCACAGTAGGATGATCAGTAGAGCCAGGAACATTTTGTTTGGCGAGGGCAGTGACAGGCACGGCGGTGCCGACTTTGACGGCAGGTGCACCTGGCGGCTCTTTTGTAGACGCAACTCCAGCAACGGGAGCAATTGCATCCTCAAGTTTTGACACTACTTCCACAGGCGCATCGCCTGGTGCTGGAGGGGCGTCTCCATTGACATGCACTTTAGGAGCTGGGTCCTGAGCAGACATTAGTACTTTCGATTGGTTCTAATGAAATTTCAGGCTGGTTTTCGATAATTGTTCAAGCTGAGTTCTGTTAGATGGATTAAACACAATGAAACAATGAAATGAAAAACTGCACTGGGAATTTAAGATGGCGCTACAGGGGACCCAATTATGAAAACAGTGCAACTACACGACAAGAGATGTTGGCAGCGGAAGAGAAGCCGAAACATGAAGAGAAGAGGCATTCAATGACATACCAATTGGCAATAGTAGATATTTCAAAACAGCTAGTTCGCAAGGTAGATAAGTCGACAGGGGGGACAGTTTGGCTTATATTTCGCGTGAAAAGAATAGTACTCCGCGTCCAACCTGCATGAGGTTCTATTTCATCAATTCACCTCAATTGAACCGGTTAGCAGATGTCTGAGCAAATTGGCGAGAAAACGAGATTGGGAAGAAAAGTTGAGGAATGGAAGGAGAGTGAAATTGGAACCCTAATAGTGTTTCCAAATAGTTTTTGTCATGCACAAGCGCAAGCAAGGCGGGACTCAGCAGTGGTTTATAACAAAGCAATATATTGAATTGAGCAAGGCGTCTTTTTTTGCCTACTACAATATAGATCTATTGTTTATATATATATATATCTGTGAATATGTCACATGACTAGATTATCTTGCGCACATGCATTTGATTGTGCGAAATTCATCAAGCTGTGCCACAACTGTTGTCGCACTTATGCAAATACTATAACATAATCATGACTAACTATGACATAAGCATATTTATATCGGCTTTCTCCTCACAGAAAGTCTACTCCACGTTTCATCTCGGCCATGTTTACAAAAGGCAGATCAAACAGACTTGATATTTATTCAATTGGCTCTCAAATGTCTTCAGTATACTAGGCAGTACAAACAATATATATCTACCTACACGCAGTGAACTAACCCACTTTGTGGCTTGGTTGGGTTAACCCAATGTCCTAAAAACGTCATTAGATAACACAACCAAGGTACAGGATCTATGCACTTGCATCATATTTCGGATCTTGAATTTGGAATATCCTCCTATAAAAGATTCATAAAATCCTTTATACCTTTCTTTTTTTTTTTTTTCCTCCCCTTCCACCTTTTTGTTCTCGAATTCTACAAGAATAGCATTCAATTTATTTCACACAAAACTATTTAGCAATGTCTCTTTCAGTCGGTGGTATGTTGGATATTTTCTGGGCATGGCTGAACCCCCTCCACTAACTAAAGCATATCCAGATGCCTTTCCTCCAAACGTGGAGTTCACTTACGTTCCCTACACACCCGAGAATTCTGATGTAGCCGGTGAGTCGTCTTCTCTCTTACTCAATCTAATGCCGTCAAGTCTAACAAACTACCCAGCCTGCGGAATCCCAATTACATACAATACCTCCAAGGAGTTCCCGGCCAAGAAGGTCGTGATTGTCTCGGTTCCTGGCGCGTTTACCCCCACCTGTACCGCCAACCACATCCCGCCCTTCATCAACAAGATCAACGAGATCAAGGCCAAGGGCGTCGATGATATCATCATTTTGTCTGCCAATGACGCCTTTGTTCAGGCGGCTTGGGGTAAGGCTCTGGGTGGTGCTGACAAGCTGATCTTTGCTTCCGACGGTAACTCTGCCTTCTCCTCGGCCATTGGCAAGACTCTGGACCTGACTGCCAGAGGCCTCGGCAAGCGAAACGCTAGATATGCTATTATTGTTGATCACAACAAGGTGACCTACGTTGAACAGGAGCCTGGCGCTGGCGTGACTGTTTCTGGTGTGGATGCTATTCTCGCACACTTGTAATGGGATTGATAGACTTTGAAAAATAGCTTCTTTTTACGAAAATATACTTGCGATATCTATCCACTTGCTCGCTTTTGACTTCTTGATTACTCTAGCTGTTCTGGAGCCAACTTTGCATAGTATGCTAACCCGTTTAAAAACGCAGCGGTCTTGACTGAGTTTGCACTTGCCTTCTCATGACTATGTTGTTAGGTCTGCTCAAAGGTTAGGACTGGTACTTACTAAAAAACACTTCCACGCATGTTGAGAGGAGGGACTCCCTGAAATTCACATGTGTAACCAGAAGTGATCACTAGGTGAGCTGGAGGCGTGATATAAGTTTCATCAAAAACCGATTCAAGAGTTTTCTCGACCTCTTCGGTTTTCAATAGCGTTTGATCAACCATGAAGCACACTTGCTTCAGTACCTTGGAGGAAAACTCTTTGCCGTCGTTTTCTTTGATAAGAACAACCTCTAGAATCCAAGATGGGGCCGTATTGACTGGAGAATTGGGTGTGACTGAACTCTCTCGCGCGTCAATGACGGATATCTCTCCATTGATGAGCTCAATTCTAGTGCGCGTTGAAGGCAAGACAAATGCAATGCTAGGAATATACATGGACGGCCCGATACTTACTGCCTCAAACTTTTTCTTTACCATCCTGGCGAGCATGTCAGAAGATTGGCACAAGACTCCATCCGATTCATAAATAGTCAATCTGTCCAAGGAAGCTATGGTAGATTGGTACACCAAATCAGTAGCATCCACAAGCAACCGCTTAAGATCAGAAACAGCATGACACCTTTTGTCTTTGTCGTACTTTTCAATTTTTGCCTTGATTGACTTGATTTCTTTTTCTGACAGCTTTGAAGTTTGGCTAAGGGTATCATCTGGAATGATCGGAGGGGGAGGCGCGAGAAAAGGATGGCTGGTAAGAACAACAGTGACTCTTTTAGCAACAGAAGGACCATTGAAAGGGACAGTTTTCTTTTGGCTTTTTCTGAAAAAAGTCAAGATGGGCTGAATAACAAGATCATCATTTGGGGGATAGATACCAAGAAAAAATGTTTGAAGAAGGGTATAAAGATAGTACGAATAGGCAATGATACTGCTGGGCGAGGATGAATCCAAAATCTCAACATCGGGAGACGACGATACAAGTTCGAAATCATTGATATCGGTTATTTCAGTGATGCAGTGAGGTTCCTTTGCAGGATGCTTTTCGGGCTTGGGAGAACCGTAGATCTTGTATTCCAGAGCGCAATGAACGGCAGACAAGAGGGATCTTTTTATGTGGAACTTGAGCAGGTCCCAGGTGGTTTTAGGAGAATTGACGGGATCAAACAAGTTGGAGCCGGCCACAAAGATGCTGTCAACAGAAAATCCATTGTACGACAAACCTTCGAGGCCATAAGTCCTAGGAGTGTAGTACTTTGTGTCCCTAGATGGAAGCTTGAACATTTTTTTTTTAACAAAAAAACCTGGTGCAGCTGGAGGGAAAGAGAAATGAAGAAAAGATGGGGCATTTATGGTCTGGAAAGATGTCAGGACGTGAAATAGACCAACCATCACAAACCCGTTGTCACTATCAACATGACAGAGTGGAGAATTGAGCAAGAAGGCATTGATTTACAAAAATCCATGATCTTGATATTGCTCGTTCATGATTGTTGCACAAGATACTTTAATATAAGGATTGAAGATTTGATAGTCAGCTAGCAAAGCATCAAGTGATATGGACCATCAATTCAACATCCTAGTAACAACAATGTAAATGACTTTTTTTTTTCATTGATCCAATCCATGGAAAATTGGTTTCGTCATTTTGGCATCTCCGCAGTGGGCTTTTTAGTTAAGAATGCCTCCTCCTGCCAAAAACTGGCGCTACGAGCGGGCTAAAGCCAGAACTGAGCAAATTGCAAAGAGCTGTGAGAGAAATGAAAAGCTGCAAGCCGCGTGCAAATCGATGATGTCTGTGACCAAGCTAAGCAGTTTTGGGTCAACGGATCCAAAGGCTTTGGATGAGGAGGCTCATGTTAACAAAAGGCTGAAAGTAAAAGTCCAGCCAGGTGAAGGAAGCAAGACAGGTGCCGGGAGGATAAAGAAGAGAGTGCCAAGTCAGGCTCAAATAAAAGGGCCTAGGCAAACTCAAGCAAGAGTTTCCAGCCAAAAGCAAGCACCAGCCATGGACCCCAAGAAACGGCTAAGCAGAACCATGATCAAAGCCGCTGATGTTGGCAGCACCAGGGCCATAGGAAAGGAGTTGACGCACAACCAAACCAGGGGAGCAGAGGGCAGCGGCGGCAATAATGGGCTGTGTGGGGGGCTGAAAGAACAGCAGCAGCTTGAGTTTTACTTTTTGCATTTTAGAATGCTGAAATACCATCAAAAGAAGCTGCAAATTGAGCTGCTTTGCAACTTTAGGCGCGCGTACAGAGGGGTTTTAAACCGGTCGACGGCGGCGCAGGGTGCTGTGATCAAGCAGTGCACATTCAGATTGAACCAGCTGCTCAGAACACAACGGCACCAGTGCAGACTGTACCGTGAAATATTCCTGAACGACAACCGTGCCCGGCTACTTGGCCCGCGGGTACCCAGCGCCTGGGTTCCGTCCGGGTTGGGGAGCGACAGTTCGTCTAGGCTGGATCTATCAGCGTCTGACCATGGAGACAAGACAGTTGCTGATTTTGTAATGAGCTCGGTTATTGATTTCGGGCAGTGCTTGTCTCCCGATTTGTTGAGCCCCGCTGCCGCACCAACCCCAATGGCGGATCTGAATTAGCCAAGAGCCCAGAAAGTGTTTATGGGCGTGCCACCACAATTACAGAGTGCGGAGTCAAGGCCGTGTCGGCGCAAAAGAGGAATACGACGTGTATAGGTAACTCGATGGCTTTGGTTTTGATTTGGG